>JAQFZP010000043.1:0-80587 GCA_034695745.1 Geophilus truncorum | reverse complement strand
TAGTTTAAGCCTTTTAGTACATGATCATTCTTATGGCATGCTTTCTTTATTGATATATCATCATTCTTGATTGTTACATCACAATGATGTTATGCTATTGTAGTAAGGTTTCTTTGCAACTTAAATGTCATTATTAAATCAGTAAAGCTTCAGCTTTGCTCAAGGCAACACATCTTTCTTTGGTCTCTCTCTCTCTCTCTTTTTCTCTCTCTCTCTCTCTCTCTTTTTCTTTCTTGGCTTCTTCTTTTACACTGCATTAACAATAGCCCTAACTTAGAGGACTTTGCTTTTTAACCTCTGGCACTTTTATGATTGCTTTGGAGTTAACTTTTTAGTATATCTTTTTATTTTTATATATACGGTATCTTTTCATTGGTTTTTATATCTACACCTATTTTTCTGACATTTATTCTATTTTTTCAATTTTCAATATATTTTGGTGTATTTATAACTTATTATATTATATTATACAAGGATTTAAACAGAGAAATTCTTCTGTGCTACTAAAGCCAAGTTGTCGGCATGGAATTTTTTCGCAAACCAGATCTTCGTAGTTATTTCTACATTAACCTAGTTTAAACTAGTTTTTAATTACAAAATAAAATGGAAAAGCTTTTTAAGGAAGTCAGTACACTTCTATTTTTTCCTATTTCACCTATTTTTCCTATATTTTACTAGTTAAAATTGAGTACTTTTCTGATTATTTAAGGTTGGCTTTGCAGTAAATCTGGTGTTGTTGGCTCCACAAACTGCCCGCGTTTTTGGATCTGCCCTATAGGTGTATAAATGCACAGTATCAAACCCACCTGTTTTTGATCCAGTTTTAATACAATTTACATATTTTCATTATGTTTTCTAACTACATCTTTCAATTCATTTCCAATTACTTTTCTGATTGCTTTTAGATCTTTCATGTCTCAACCGTCAGACATAAATGACCGATCCACTCAACGATGTTGTTGTAAGTGGAATGAAGATGAATTCCAGTCAAATTTTTTCAGTAAAGCATCAGCTTTGCTCAAGGCACCACATCTTTCTTTATTCTCTCTTTTTCTTGGCTTCTTTTTCTTCTTCGGGACTTTTATAATTTCTTTACAGTTAGCTACTTAGTATATATCTTTTCATATCTTTCTATTTTCTTCTCCAACTAAGTTTACAACAACTTTTCTGATTATGTAAGGTTGGCTTTGCAGAAAATCTTTTTACTCGTCAATATTGCCGTAATTACGTCACTTACCAGTTTAAAATCTTCGGCGGATTGCTCGTGCAGGACAAAATAGAATTGGAAAAGGCAATGTTTCTTTCTTCTTTTTTTTTGCGATCGTCACAATGCCTTCACCGTTTACGTCCAGTTTCTTCTTATCCTCACACGTAGATAAAGTAATAACATTGCTGGTTTCATCTATTTTTCAAAAAAATTAAAGTTATTAATTAAATGATGATGTAAGCGGGCGGAAGTCCCGTAGCGCCTCCGCGCGGCGCTACAGTCAATTTATCATGAATAAACTCATTCTCATTTCAACTTACTTGTAAGCTGAAATGGGAATCGATATATCCGAGGGTGAGGATTTTTGGAAATAGCAAAACTTTCAAGTAATAGGCGTCCAGTTTCACTCTGGTGTTGAGAGTGAATTACTGGATTGTCCCAATCCATGGGATGTTTTGTGTTGTGGGAGTGATTCGCAGCAGCAAAATATTTGTGAGGATTGCTGAGGGCATTGCGATGTTCTCCAAGTCGAATTCGCAGTAGTATCTTTGATTGGCCAAAGTAAGAAAGTTGGCATTCGGTGCACTGAATTTCGTACACCTTGTTTCGAGACTTCAATAAATCAGTGGTGTTGATGTATGGCACCTGATTTTGAAATTGCGATTTCAATCATTTGTTGTTTGAAATGTAAGTGTGGATATTGAATTTCTTTTAATAAATTTTGGATGGCCTTCGTTTTTGGGCCAATAAAAGGAATCGGGTGTCGAAAGGTTTTTTCTTTGACTTTTTTGTTCTTGTGTTAGCGAGGATGCCAATGTTCAAATCGTTGGAGAATTGACGATTTGTAATTATTGTTTTCAAGAGAAGCGATCACGAAAGAAACTTCGTCTTTCCTGTCGATCGTTCTTTGTGTGCGCATTAAGCAAAGTGGTAATAACAGAAACTTTATGGCTGGTCGGCTGAAACGAATCGTAATGCAGATATCTATTAGTGTGAGTTGGTTTTCGGTATACTTTAGTGCATATACCGTGAGAATCGGAAAAAAAATCAACCTTTCGTTCTACCGTATGCATTTAATTTTTTCATTAATAAGAGCCATAATTAATTAGGTTAAGTAGTAAACAATAAAAATAATTCAATCAAAAATAAAACAATCATCCAAAAATGAATGTAAATCACAAAAAAAAATTATCCTAAAAAAAAAAACATAAATAAAACTTAAAATAATAATTGCATAAGTGGCCCAAAAATATTCATTACTTATAAAGAAATTTGTGGCTCCGTTTCTTTAAATATTACATTATTTAATTCTAAGAGTACTCTTCTGTTTATTAATATTTATTAACATTAAACTTATGTAAGACGTTAACAAATCGTCCATTTTGTAGCCCTGAAATGAGTATGTATAAAAAATACACAACGTGTAAACAATGCCTATTTTATAATGCTTACCAGTGATGTTTCACATAGGAGTTTACTGCCACGAACTAAATTACCAATAGTCATGTGAAAATACGTATTGCCGCTACTCCAATTCGAAATTCGGGTGAAAGGATGAGTTACCAAAATTTCCTAAAAAAAATTGTAAATAATATTAATAAATAATCGTAAAATAATCAATATGGTAATATAAATTACCTTTGTGTTTGGGTCTATGAGGCTGACACCTTGTTTGTTAATGGCAATAAGGAGATGTTCGTTATAATTCGGATCGGTTGATTGTTTGACTTCGAAAAAAGCGGATCCGAACGTGGGCCAACAATAAATTATCTTCAAGAAATTTATTTTTGCATCTTCAGGCGACAGACCAGAATCTTGATTGTAAGCTGCAACAATCGCTTTTTTCCATTCGTTCGAACTTTGAGTTTTTACCAAATCGCCGGGTAACAGTTCTCTCAAGATTTGTCTAAAAAGAACACCATTTTCGTTCAATGAAATAAATTTTGTGAAATTACACGACGGTAAGACTTACTGAAGGACTTGTAGTTCCTGTTTGCTTTCTCCAAATCGCACTCTGTAAATTAAAGCTGCTAACTGAGCAGCTTCTTCTTTATTGCATTTATGGTAACCACGAAGAAGCTTAGGCAATTCCTGTTTTAAGAAACAAAATTACTGGACCAGTACTGTATTGAGTAAAAAATCTTATACTTGATGATAGTGGAATATAATATCAGCATTTCTATCTTTTCCTGGTATTGTGTTTGTCCACAGCTTCTTCATGAAAAATACTTGATATGTAAATTGTGGAGTAATGCCTGCTCAAAACAAATAATGATCGTTAACTTGGAAGTATTATCAACGAAAATACAATTTGCTTACCATCTCTTGTGGGTCTTGCTTTCTTGATCCAATCGGTAAGATGTCGTACAAAATCAAAAAAGAAATCAGTTTCCGGCACACTTATTACTTTATCCGCAATCTTGACAAACAAACTAAAGCCTTCGGACCATTTTAAATTCAATCTTTGTGCAATATTTGTGCAAAAGTCTCTCGCTTTTGTACTCGAGTCGACTTCAAACGCCTAAATTTTAATTGACAAATAATTTCCATCAAACTTTCCGACGTTATTATCCTAAAATTACCTCGTCGGTGTCGTCAGGAAAATACACTTTGTGAAATATTTGCGTCGTCTTGTGTTGAATCGCTTCGACTTCGACTTGATGTGGTGGATACTTTCGTTGCCCATTTCTGTAATTCAATAATAAAAACTTACAGTACGGTACTGAAAATGTTTATTAGATGTAATTGTTCATTACTTTAATGTCTTTTGCAATCTCTGCAAAGAGTCGACGGCTATCGGATGTCGTCTTGTTCGCAGGAAAAGTGTAAGTTCTCGCATGAGAGACTGACTGCATGCAAATAAACCTGTGGCCAGCCACATTAATTCCCATCCACGTTCTTCACTCAACCTACAAAGAAAAATTACAAATACTCTGTAGAATTTGCTTTACAGTGAAGCAATGTGGTAATCGACTACTGCACGAAAGCTAAGGGGCAGTTTTACGGTACCGGTACCGTACACCAACCTGTTTCTGTTATCCGTCAACTGTTTCATTATTTGACAGTAAATTTCATCGCGTAGAATTTCCTGCAAATTAAAATATTTGTAATAAAATAAAAATTTAAATCGGTTAAGTTCATAGAATTAATTTCTACGTGTTTTAAGGGCGCTTCAAAAATTTGATCAGTCAACTCGTTTCCAGTTCTTGTTCTCTTCGAAGGTAAATCGCCCATATACTTTAAGATCGGTAACTTTTCGTTAAGGTTAACAGTTTGAAGCAAAAATGTGAGTTAATACAGTAATTCAATTGTAAAAGGATATCATTAAAAGCGAAACATGAATCGCGACTCAGTTCTTCTTTGTTGACCAGTTTTTTCAACAGTGGTTGTTTGATTGGTTCGCGAAAGTGTCGCCAAAGATCGTCTTTGTCTTTGCGTCTTGCACTCGAAAGGGTTAAGCTTTTGCTTAGCGATTTTTTAGGTGGCGGTCTGCAGATTGTTTACTTTAGTAAGTAAAATTAACGCTCAAAATGCTCTACTTTCTTACCTGAAGTGGTCGATAGCAAATTCTTCTAACGTGTGTGGCTTTTCGTGCACTTCGCCACCATTCATTTGACTCGTGTTCAAAATCCTTTTCTTTTCACCACCTTCTTGAGTAAAAAGTGACTACAAAGTAAAGAAACAACGAGTTGTTACTACTTCTTACGTGTATGTACAAAAAGTTGTAGCTCACCAAAATTTCAGCTGATGGCTTCGCATTTGCTGGCAAGACATAGACGCATTCGGCAGGAAAATCGCCCCTTTCTCCAGTTCGTTCGCAACGTCCGACGCACCAGCCAGAATTTAAAACCATTTCACCGGTATTGTCATCCTCCAGAATAATTAAATCACCTTGATTAAAATTCAAAAATGACGACCCGTCTGAAAAAAAAAATTAACTTTTATCTTCTGAAAAATCAGGTTACAATCAATTAATTTACCAATGGCCTTGTAATCCTGCAATGCAATGACGAATCTCGATCTTTTCTTAAGTCCCTCGAGAAAATACGTCACTAAATCGCGAATGTCTTCTGAGTTTGGACTTTGAAATGTAAACTCCTCCCCTCGAACCGTCGCCAAAGTAAAGGTTTGCATCAATAATTTGTCGGCCCTTGCATTAAGAAAATAGTTATTTTTTGTGGCATTAACTACAGTATTATCTTTTAATTGCATTATACTTTTGACTCGATACTGAAGTTATTTCTGGAAACGACAATTCCAACAAAACTTGCTCTTGATCGTCAACAACGTACACTCCAGTCCAATTGACTGCAATTATGACGTCGTTTTTCGGTAAATTTGGACCGGAAGATCTGAAGGCCTCGTAAAATCGAGAAAATAGCAATGGCCATTTGTATTTTGCATAATTAACAATATCTTCCTTCACTCGAAGACTTCCTGCTTTTTCCTTGTAATAGTAACTCTTAAAAGACAATTTGCACACAGCAATTAAAAATTTATTAAAACAAAAAAGACAATAACTATAAACTCACTTTCTTAAAGGCGTTCAATACTAAGGTTCCCCATCTCTCGACTCCTTTTTCGCTGCCTTGTAAACAGTAATCGGGGATGTAATTCGGCATCAACTCTATCAAGCGTTCGGTGTTTAACTCGGTGCCAAATTCGATGTAATATTGCTGAGCAGCTATCATAGCCAAATCTTCCTCTTTGTCGCACCGGTATTCCCCAAACTTGACACCGCGCACCACTTGTTGGAAAATAAGATCTGTGGCCGAATTGTCTTCGGAAGCATCGTGCCACGGCGTGAATATTTCTTTTCGAAAAAAAAGTCGCCATGGTGCATTTCGTTCTTGCGCACCTTGTTCCTTTGCATACTGTTCGCACTGTGATATCGCATCCATCACGTGATCACCACCACTTCCCAACGAAGACACTTTGTCGAATAATGCAATGTACAGTGAAAATCCAAACTGATCTTTAAGTCCTATTTTATCAGCCAACTGATTGCACAATTCTCTTGCAGTTGTTGCTGAATCAGCCACCAGAGTAATGGTGTTACCTTATTATGCAAAGAAAACAAAATTAGAAATTATAAAAAAAAATGTACCTACAGTATCTAAAAATCTAAAAAAAAAAGTAATAATACCGTCCATGAACGTGATGGGCAGCATGAGCGGTTTTTTCGACTTAGTCGCTTGCAACTCTAACCAACTGGGCGGTTGGTTTCGCACGCCGTTCATGAATGTTCGTTTCAACCGCTCTTCGCAATAAGGAGCATAGCCAGGAGGTCCATCGCGAATAAATGACCGCAAATATTTCACAAACTGATTTTTAAAAAAATAGTGTAAATAGAAAGTACAGTATGGTATCAATTATCATACTTTTTCCGAGGGCGAAAAACAACCGACACACAAAGACAGCAAGATCCAGCCTCGAGCATGAGAACTTTTACTTTGGTTGTTGGTCAGTTGTTTACAAATTTGGCAGTAAATTTCATCCCTTAAATCATAAACATAAAACTATAATCTCTTTGACATTCAAAATGAAAGTTGAAGCAACTGACCTCAATTCAGCTCGTAAAATCCCATGACCAATGATGAAATGCAGTTTCTCCAAATTAGATGTCGGTCTCGAGTCCAACCACTGACTGTAACTTTCAGCAGCGTCATCGTCGTCTTCTTGCAACGTTTTCCGCATGTTTTCCGTCAATTTATTCTTCCGTTTGAGAGTCAGGGAAATAAGTTGTTTCCTCAAGCTTCGCGGTTTTTCTTTAACGTGTTCGTTATTCATTTGATCCCTGTATTCCTTGCTCCGGACGATCGATCTGCCCATGGTTCTGCCTAAGGTTTCAGTCACTTTGGTCATGACCGATGTGTTATCACGAATCGAGCTCTGGTAAAACTTCGGTTCGCTCAAATCTCCCATGAAACGCAGGATTGTTATCCACAGAGCCAGAGCAGCCTAAAGATTCAAAATTTTCATTTTGTTTGTTTGTTTGTGTGTGTGTGTATTATGTATGTGAAATAAAAACCAAAAGATGACGAACCATTGTGTCTCCTGGCGTCTGTAAACTTAACAGCGGTTGTTTTAGAGCTCTCTTCATGTATTGTTGATTAACATTTCCTTGGAAGTAAGTTGTTGCAAACTTCTGAAACTTGTACTCGCTCAAATCCTTTTCGTCATCAGCAGGTGTTGGCAAAACACCGTCAGCATCTTGACCCGTGAAAATAGTCGCTTGCTGCGTTGACACGATTCCCTGGGTGATGAAAGAAAATTGAAAAATTGAACACGAGTCTTTAATTTTAACGCGTTCCAGACCTTTAAAATATTTGGCGGTGCCTCATCAGACGAATTTCCAGGCAAGAATCCAAAAATTTCTTCCAACAGTTTGCCGTCGTCAACAGGTTCGTATTGCCGTCTCTCTGCATCTTTGATGGCTGCTTTCTGGTCTTCGACTCTTTTTCGTTCCTCGTTTTCGGTTTTATTTACTTGTTGATCAATGTCGTACAGTCTTTCTCTGTACTTCTGGTCAGCCAGTTCCCTGGCCTTTTTGCTGTTCATTACTTTAGACAAAGCCTTTTCTTCTTGATCCCTAATTTTCAAAGCATCTAAACGATGTCTGTGTTTCATGCGTAATTTACGGTAATGTCTCTGAGCAATCATTCGCCGTACGTTTGCTTGTATTTTTATGGCAGCTCGAGTGCGACGCACAAAGTTCTTGCGAACTAAGTAACCCTTACATTGCGCCTGACAACATCGATACAAAATAAATGTAAATATTTTAAAATTAAACAAAAATATGCAAAATTCAGACCTGGAGAGCAGTAACATTTCCGCGCAGCAATTTGAATCGGTTTGACAAAACTCGAGATCTAAGAAGTGCCTGAAGTCGCAAGAATCCAACTCGCATTGCAACAAATCGTTTCCGTTGTGCATATGCCCTCCAAGTTCGCTGTATTAGTCTGGAACTGGCTCGCATTCGTACGAAGCGGCGTCTTAGCACCCAGCCTCGAATGCACTTTTGCAAAATGAGTATCTTTCGGGTTAAAACTCGATCTCGTTCTTGTTCCAAAAACAAGTCGTGAGCGTCCTGAAATAAAAATTCCAAATTATTATTGATTACATTTAACAGTTTAAGAGATTAAAAACTTTTACTTTTAGAAAAACTTTAGTCTTTCCCAATTGGTAATCTGCATTGCACAAAACTGCAGAACAAATTTTTGTCGTTGCGGCGTAACAGTCGACTTTGTGAGAAGGTGGAACTCCAGGAATGAGAAAACGGTACCGATCAACAAATTCCTTAAAGGTATGCCGAATTGGATAACCGGCACGTCGAATTCGAATCGTTTCCATCATTCCTGAGTAGCGAAGTTGCTTACAGCACAATTCGCGGTCGAACATCTACAATTAAAGTTATTTGTGTTAAATATAGTGTGTAATAAGTGCAGTTAAAATTAAACTCACCATTGGTTTTTTCAGTTCGTTGGGTTTTATGCAACGAATGAAAAACGGTTGACAATTTCCCAGTGTTTTCATAAGACTGTCGAGAGACTTTTTAAATTGCGCGCTCAATGTCGGAGTTCGTTTTCTGGTCTCGGAACCCTGAAAAAAGAATAAATAATAATATTTCCTATGAATTTTACCGCAATATTTAATCTTTTACCATTCCTATATCCTGGTAAAAAAGCGATTGCAAAAATTTATTTGTAGTTAGTTGAACCAATTGGAGTAAATCTGCACTAAATGTGTCCCGATTTTTATCCAAAAATCCTGTGTTAAATAAATAAATAATTTGCTTAAAATAAAGAAGTTCAATTCAGTTTAAATTATAAAAGTTTCTAACCTCTCGTATCGTAAAATACGACTCCAGCAAAATGATTTAAACCAAAAGAAGTGTTGATGTCAGATCTGGGTTTCAAATAATTACGATTGTTGCCATGCTGTTTGTGAAGTTTGTTCAGCAACGTTTGGTCCGTGCCTTTCGGAAATTTACTTTCTTCGTCGACTAGTGCCATAATATTCATCGGCCTAATGGCAATCATATCTAGCGCCTCTTGATTGTCAACGAACTCAATGTGCTGCCAATTGATCGCTTCCAAATTGTATTCTTCTTGTTCCAATTTAAATATGTGCCGAACGAAAAACTGTTGCAGATTTTCGTTGGCGTAATTTATGCAAAACTGTTCAAAACTAATTTAAAAGAGTAAAATGACATGAGTTTCACATAACATATATTTTTCATTACTTGCACTCACCTATTGCGATTGAAATTCTCAAACCCAAAAATATCCAACACACCAATCGAAGTCCGGATGTACCCTGGAGCTGATTTCGGTTTGTAAATGGCAGAGTTGATCTTATTGACTATCCATATGAACATTCGGCCATAAATGCCCTTGACGAAAGCATCCCTCACGTCTTTGGCCTGTGAGGAATTTAAGGGTAAAATGACTGTGTCACCTTGAGCAAAAATTGAACGCGAAGTAAGAGCATCGACAAATAATTTCGGATCGACCTTGATATAAAAGAAAAAGATGAAAATTTGAAAAATTTCATTTTATTTGCATTTTATTACTTCTAGTAATTTGGATGCTCTGATAACAGGCCCGGCATCCATGATCTGCGACGTGTCCAAGTTATCGACGACGGCCGCTTTATATTTAACGTTTCCCAAATGCAACATAGAACCTAAAATCTTCAAAATTTCCCATATCTCCTTGTCGGAGAACAGGAGAACTTTCATAGCCGAACGAATGTCGGAAAACTCGGCACCATCATCACGACCTTCACACGTGATGTTCCCACCTTGAACCAGGTAATTATAATGAGTGGCATCTTGAAGTTCCAGTTTATTTTTCTCATCCTTTGATAATCCGCTGAGCATGCAGTAAAATATGTGGTAATTTCTTTCATTTTGCGCCTGTTTTTTTTTTTTTAATTAATAGTAACGTGCATTTAAAATTAGTTGTTCCTACAATTACACATAATGTAAATCAGAATTCCTACCTGACTAATTAATCTTGACTTTTCAAGCAAGTATTGTTCTATCCGAGCCCCTTCGATGATTCCCTGCTGATTAAAGTGAATGTCTATATATTTTCCGAATCGGCTCGAATTATCATTGCGAATGGTCTTCGCATTGCCGAAAGCTACGATAAAGCAGACATAAACAAAATTAGTTTTTCAAATTAAAATTCTTGCATATGTAATTTATATAAAGTCAAAAACCTTCTAAAATCGGATTAGCTTCAAGAATCTGTTGTTCGATCCACGAATGCTGACCGCTAATCGCAGCGAGAAATTGCAGAATCAATTTTGTACTTTCAGTTTTACCAGCTCCACTTTCTCCGCTAATAATCACGCATTGGTCTTGCGAAAATCTCTTCATGTGAGTGTAGGCGTTATCGCCGATGGCAAATATGTGGGGCGGTAATTCTCCGATTTTCCTATCTTTGTACATCTTTATTTGATCCGCTGTGTAGATTGGTAAAATTTGATATGGATTTACAGCCACTAAAATTGACCCAGTGTACGTCTTCAAAAAAGAAAGAAAGAAAAAAAAAATTAATTTAATTTAAAAACTTAGTTGAAACTCGTTATATCGAAACATGAGACAACCTGATCCAATAATGAGATCAAATTCTCTGGTTCCTTGTAATTTATTATTAACGACTGTTATCCGACTCACATAAATAAGATTTTCATTGTATCGAATTAGCAAATTCCTTAAAATGCCAGCTTCGTGAAGGTCTCCCAATGATATCATATCTTCCACACCGTGAATCGATGATGGATGCATGGCTTTAATCCTACGATCTGTTGCAATCCATTGTTCCTACGACCATAAAAAAATTAAAATGATTTTTAAAAAATGGAATAAGACAAATCCATTAACTACACATAATTATATGTAACTAATTTTAAATAATCCTTTAATAGTCAATTAAATTTCTCCTGACCTTGCCATCATCGTTGATGACCTGAATTCTCCTTCCTTCTGAAGAAACAACTCGAGCACCAATTGCAACGTCAAACTCCCTGCCCGAAGACGGCTCGATCCAAATATAATCTCCCTGGAATAAAATAAACACCATTAAAAAATACAATAAAAGTACCTACTGTAATTATAATTAACGGTTTCATTCAAGATTACAAACGTAAATCTTCTTACCACACACACTACATTTCCCACCTCACTTACCCGTGGTTGAGTTTTTGTGTACATTTCTCGATTTAAATTTTTTCAAAACTCAACGGATTCAAAATGCCCCTAAAATGAGTGATCCACAGGAACAAGGGGCTGACGGCTGAGCTGACACATGCATCCCACTCATGCATAGTTCACTGGTTTTTGTGTATGCACATAGTATAAAGTCTTGCTTGAGTGACCACAGACCAAACATGTATTAATTTATTATTACTTTTATCGAAATATTATTAATTCACATTCAGATTAACGATACTATATTTCCTATATTTTTTGCGTTTTCAACTTATTTTGTGTTATTTACGTAAGTTTTGGTTTGTTTTCCGTTAGGATTATTTTATCGTTAAGCATAATTAGTGGTTAGATTTATTATTATTATTACCATACTTTTGACTTTAGAATTTAATTTAAATTAGTATTTTGCTGGTTTAGTTTTAACTGTAGTTTTTTTAACACCTCTGTGAGAGGACAGAGGGCAGACAACAGGAAGTAAAGCTCAAAGACACCATTTCCTGCTAGTTTTTTTGTTGTGCAGGTAGAAAATAGTTTTGTGAATAGCTCAGAGCAGTGACAAATTATTTGTAATCAAGTTTGAGGTTTCAAACAAATATGTATCCAGTTAATTCAAACAAAAAGATTAATTAAAGTATAATAATAAAAAATTAAATTTAAATGATATATAAAAATGTAAAAACATACAAAGTAATTCTTCAACACAATTTTATTGTGTTACATAATTGTGCAATTAAATACGAAACACAATTTAGTAGGCCTTTATGCTTTTGGGTTGTTATTCTGTGGGAAAATGATTTAACATTTTCTTTTCTCTCTCTTTTTTTTATTACCATAACCACAACCATCTAAATTGTATTAGCATAGTAAAAAAATAGAGCTGAAGGATTTTCAAAAACAGATGACCTCAAATGATTAAAGCTTTTGGAAGGCCATGGAAATGATATTTCGATTAAAAAAAACTTCAATTTCCTTCACTTCTTGCACGAGTTGTGTACTGATAAATGTCAGTCTACAAGTTAAATGGTCATAACTAAAAATAGCGTGGCACAATTTTGTTCCTCTGGTTTACTGGTTTAAGAGTTTAAGTTACGTCTGGTTAATAAGGACGGGCACTGTACTAGCAGTGACTTGAACTTCCTGCTAAATTGGAAAAACTGAAAAAAAATAGGATTAGGATGTCATGGTTCTAATAATGAGCGTGTCAACTTTATATTTTTATATTTAATCCCAGCTTTCGTTACAGAAATTACTTTTTCAAATAAATCCGATCTTAAAATGCAAATTGATATGTAAATGAACAATAAGAAATGTAACCTGACTGCCTAAGCTACCTACATTGTGCTAATACGTGTGAGTTCATATATCATATAGTATCTCATCCTTAATCTTTGAAAAGAATAATGATCATTTACTCGTGTCGCAGCATCACGCATCACCTGTTATTACCATAGTTATGCATAATTGCCACTGGTGGCGCCTGTCAAAACGACTTTCTGACACTTTAAATAATTCATACGGTTCTCTCGGACATCGGACCGATAGGGCAAGAAAAGGAAGATTGGAATGTGTGCAATTATTGTCTGTCGTTTCAGATGACGTGTTTTTAGACAGATGACTGTAATTTACAGTTTCTCATCCATTCCGTATACCTGCTTTCAACCAATGTGTCCTTTATTGCGCACATTTTTCATTTAATTTCAATAGATTTATTACATTGTACAGGCAAAATGAAATTTGCTGACAATTTTATATATACTGTATATATACTGTTGATTATTTTTTTTATTGCTTGTACCATTTAATTCAATTTAGGGTATTTTTGTGGTACTATGCGCAGACCCAATTATCCACCTTAATTAACTAGGCACGTCAACATATAAACATGTTTATTTATACACAACATCAAACTCGTATCACCTTTCGGCATATGTTAAATGCCCGAATTATAAAAAAAAAAATTCGCAGGTAAACGCCCTAAAAATGGGTCGATTAACCTTCACATTGATACTACAACTTACACTTTTTATTTGATTTGCATAAAACGCCGCATTTGAACGTCAATAAGTACTATACTTTAAGCTCGTTAGGAGACTTATAGTTACTGATAATAAAGTAATAAGCACTCACCCTTGTGACTATCACCATTTTGATAGGAGAATTTTTACACCATTAAAAGTACCTAGAACAAATAAACGAGATTGTAAATTAAATGAGAAATAATTGTTTTAATTTTTATTTTGTTTTTGCTTTCTTTCTTTCTTTCTTAGTGACTCACATTGTAACGACAAGATCAAGGCACACTTTCTAGTTTTACTGATTTTATACCTGGTTACCCAAGCAGCTTCAAAGTCATTACCACAATCAAAGGCCGTGCAATTTGGGTTTGAGGTTTCGAGTTTCAGCTTGTGATTAAGAAAAGAAAAAGTGCTTTCAACAATATTTAGACCGAAATAAATCACTTTGTAATCCCTCTGTTCTTTCTAAATTTATCGAAAAATAATTTATTTTTTACTTTCCTGTTGAGTTAAGTAGAAAATAATACGTTGCTATGGTAACCAAGATATTTATCGCGCCAGTGATAAAAAAAATGATTAAAAAATGATATTTTAGCGTTTGTTAATAGCAGTATATTATGTTTTTTTTTTTTTTTTAATGAAAACTGTATAAATTATGAAATGCAGCAATTACTTACCTTCATCCAAGAAATGTTTTAAGAAAATAATAAACCGGAATATCCTGCAGCAACTTGACAAGCATCAACATGAATTTATAATTACGATTCTTTTAATTCAAAGCAAAAATAATAAAAAAAAATTTCCAAACGTTAACTTAACCCTTTCGCTTTTTTTTTTTACTCGTTTGCCGAACATATAAACTTTTTCTGCTTCAACAACCTCTTCTGACCTGATAAACTTTGCTAACACCCGGACATAAATAAAAGTTGTAAAGTTAACATTTGATGCAAATAAATCAGTAAAAGTTGTCGATTTTTTAAACCTCAAAAAAAAAAAAATCTCAACTGTTTCCAGTCACAACAAAAGAGTAACTTCAAAAAAAGTTAAATTTGTTTGCGAAATCAAGGCGGGAATTAAATACTTCATTTAAATTTACATTAGTAAATACTTAATTTAATTATTTTAAGTTTAATTCAAGTTTACCCATCCACGTGTCATGTGTTTTCGTTTACGCGGCGGCTCAAAGTTGCACCTCTACAGGTAAAGCGAGATGGCTACTTTTCGCACGACGGTAAAACAGTTGATAAATTTTGATAAGATAAAATGAAATTAGGTGCCTCGATCTATTTTTAAAATGTAATATAAAATTGCACTTTACCTGATTAAACAAACATTGTTCTGCGATCGGTAATAACAGGTTAAAATGTGTACAAATCCATGATCAGGACGGACTGAATCTTAGCACAACACAATCCCAAGACGAGTCGGTATCAAGTTTAATTCGTCATAACGAAGTTCTCAGGTAGGTCATCGAACAGGTGGGGAAAGCTAGACCGCAGTGAATAAAACTTTTGAAAAACTTTAAATGTTAGTTTTAGGTAAAATTGTGCTACGTTTTAAAATAAGTTGGTGTTTTTTAGTAATTGATTTTGCAATATTAGATTCATTTAAAATTTTTAAATATTTTACAACATTTTCTGCCTAGTGGCTACGCTAAGTTTCGGATTCGATTGGCTTGGAATTTATATGGTGATAGTTAAACACTTGTTTTAAAGCATAAAAATTTTTTATCTAGAATCTAGAAACTAATGTTTATTCGCGAGAAAGATAAAAATCAATGGTCGTAAACTTACGGCTTTGTGTTGCTGTTGGGGTATAGTTAAGACTACACTGCATAGCATGCATGCGTACATCTTGAGACGGGAGCCAACAGCCAGGGTTATCAAAAAAATGGTGTCAAGTGAAGGAAAGGGGCTGACCACTTTCTCTGCCTGAGACTTGAGAGAAATAATAAAATAAAATGGCCATTAAGAGGAGAAAAAAATTAATAATAAAATTAGATAGCATTTTTGTATATTTTTGATCGAAAATATGTTAAAACACCTTTTTAAATTACCATTTTAAAATTTGGATAAAAAGAAAGACTTTTTTTTATACCTCATTATCAATGGAGGGGGAAAGGTGGAGAGAAGATGACACATTTTTACCTGTCGCTAGAGGTCTCTACAAACATTAAAAAGACCTTGTCTACAATAGTTGTCAGAAGTACTTAACATTAAAAAGTGTCAATAATTTGACATATTTATATAAATTTGATCGTCTGATATAAAAATTATAAACACATAACTACTTATGCTATAATGCAAAGAAAAAATTGGAAGTCATGGGAAGTTATGTTTTCAATGTATTCCACCTTCCTCATGGCGCCCTTGGCCCGACCTCAGGCTTTAATCTATTACTGAAACTGTGCCCAGATTGTCGATCTCCTGAAGTAGGAGATCGACAATCGACAATCACTCCGAAGGCAAGAAAATTTGCATTGGAATGATTCATCAGTTAACTCTAATTGACACCAGATGGCGATCAATAAATGTCGAAGTTTCCGGAAGTGGTACCATAGCAACGCCATAGCGAGGCGCCAAAGCGCGCCAAAGTTAGGTTAACGGTATCGACATCGATAGTGTGAAGTTCTCGTCAACGCCGAAATGAGTAAAAATAAGGATTCTGGCGTTTCCGAATCGGTTTACGACTATCTTTTGAAACAAAACAGACCTTATAGCGCTACTGACATTGTGAATAACTTGCATAATCAGTTCGGGAAAACTGCAATTCAAAGAGGGTTGGATCAACTTGTCGGAGAAGGCAAAGTGCGCGAGAAAGTGTACGGCAAGCAAAAGGTGTACGTCATCGACCAAAAAATATTCCCGGTTACCGACGAAAAGGATCTGAAATCGATGGATTTAAAAATAGCGGAGCTGACAGAAAATATAAAAAGTAAAGACCCTGAAATTTATTCGAATTTTTGCCAAATTTATTCAATTTTTTAATTTTTTTTTCACAGCTAGCAATGAAAAGCTGAAGGCTGTTGAAAGCGAGTATTCCTCAATAAGCTCTCAACCCAGTGAAGCTGAGATCAATGCTGAACTAGAAAAATACTCGGCGGAAACGAAGGAGTTAACCGCAAAGCTTGAAGTGATACAGTCAAACAAAAACGTAATAGCGCCTGAAGAAAAAGAAGAAATAATTCAAAATCACAAAAAATACGTCACTGCTTGGAAAAAGAGGAAGATGATTGTTAACGAGATGCTGAGCGCCATATTGGAGAATTACCCAGGCAACAAAAAGGCGCTCTGTGAAGAAATAGGCGTTGAATGTGATGAAGATGTCGGCGTAACATGCCCGAAATAATTTTTTTTCTCTTCCTTCTTTCTTTGTTTCTTTTGTTTTCAACTATTTATTTGTAATCAAAACATAATTTATATTATACAAGTGAATTTTTGTAACACCAATCAATTGGAATGAATTGAATTAAATTAAATTAAATGCTAAATAATAAGTTGGTCACACTAAACCTGACCACCTAGGTAAATAATTGGACCAGGCAGCGTTTTCTCCATCCGGTTCTGAGTTATCTGAAATTTTTAAAAACGCAAAAGTTATTTTATAAAATAACAAACTAAATGATTCATCAACGAACCTCCTTTAGCTAACAAGTTTATCTGGTTCTTTTCTTCTGGGCTCAATTTCAACATCATCGTGAGAACTGGAACTAACCGCTCACGTTCGTCACCGCCACTTAACGTTAGGAACTTCAAAACGACGTTTTTCAGATATTCCA
This sequence comes from Geophilus truncorum, assembly GCA_034695745.1. NCBI lineage: Eukaryota > Metazoa > Arthropoda > Chilopoda > Geophilomorpha > Geophilidae > Geophilus > Geophilus truncorum. Next base: position 63,365 of record JAQFZP010000043.1, on the reverse strand, counting down.
TATTAGCTGCGTGTTTGTCTCTTTCTTGGTTCCTTTCCAATCGTCGAATTTCTTCTTTTAAAACCTTAGTTTGCTCTGTTAATCGCAGATTCGTTGCTTCGCTTTCATTCAATAACTGGAAATGTCAAATAAAAACAAATTTAGATTTATACGACAAAAAAATCGAATTAAGATGTTATAAAAAAGAAGAATACTTCGGTAAGATGGTCTATTCTCTTTGCAGAACTTACAACTCGTTGTTCAATACTTTCAAATTCGTCGTGGGATGTGTTCGAAGGAACTACAATTAGATGGAAAAAATATTAACAAACTGCTTTCTTTTAATAATAATATCCAAATTCAATGAAAAATTCCATCTTACTAGATGATTTCGAATTTAAAAGATGCTCCAGAGAGAATTCAGTCGCTAAATTATCGTAGTGATACTGCACTGGAGTACTGGAATTGCGCTCGGTGTTTTCTGACCCTTCACCTTCTTGTCTTTCCATAGACGCAATGTCAAAAACCTCATTTTCATCACGATTCATCACTTTGGTGTGATGGTGATGATTCTTGCCAACTTCAAATTCAGCTAACTTCCCTCGCAATTCGGAAACTACTCTTTCTTTTTCCTCTCTCAAAGTCCTAACTTGTTCCTTGTAAGTTTCTACAATAACATCATTTTGAAATCTCAACTGCTGCAATGCTTCGCCATGTTTTCGCTTTAGTGCGGCTTCCTCTGAATACAAATTTTCCAACCTAAAATCAACAAAATTAAATATTTATTCATTTCAATACTAAATTACCGTAGTTTAAAAAATAAACTCACTTTTCATTGTACTCCTTTTCGTTTATTTGAATCGCAGAGACAGTTTTTTCGTATCGGTTTAATAGTCTATCGTGTTCGTCTTGAAGCGCACTTTTCTCCATCTTCAAAGCAACCACTTGTTCGTTCATTTCCTCAAGTTTCAGCTTCAACTGACCCACTGCCTTCTCCAGATATTCCTTTTCGCAAACATCAATCTCTTGCTGGACAACAGCAGACGTTTTTTCCTTTTGCTGCTTTAAAACACTATGAACGCGTACCTAGATCAAGAAACCAATTTCAATAAACAAAACCCATGAACGAGTAAAAACGAACCTTGTAGCTGTCAAAATCAGCTTTGCACTCTTTATATTCCTGTTGCGACACTTCCAAATCCTGTTGCATCGCACTGATGCGCGTTTCTAGTGCACTGATGACCCTCTGGTGCGATTCACGCATAGATGACATAGTTTCTTGCAACTTGTCGTTCGCACCCATGACTTGCGCCAACTCGACTTGCATCGATTCCATTTTGTTCCTGCAGGCTTCAATTTCGATTTTCATTTCGCGCTCTGCTTGGTTGTGCTCGCTGTTGGATTTCGTTAACTCCGCCAACTCTTTCTTCGTCTTCACCAGCAATATTTTCATCTTCGCACATCTCTCTTCTTGTTGCTTGCTTTGCTTTTCCCCTTGATCCAACTGCGTTTTGAATCCCTTGTTCACTTCTTCCAGTCGTTTAATTTCAGCATTCAGCTTCTCCTTTTCTTCATTTGACTTCTCGATTTGTTGGTTCAAGTCGCTAACTAGACGTTCGTAGTCAGCAAACTCGAGATTGACTAATTTTTGCTGCTTCATTTGCTGCAAAAAAAATTAAAAAATTAAAAATTAGAAATATTCATTTAATGTAAAATGAGAGTTATCTTACTAATTGTGTTGACTCTAACTGAGTGCTTGTTTTTGCATGCGACTCTTTCTCCTGGTCCAACTGCTTCGATATTGTGCTAACGGATTCTGCGAGTCTCTTTATTTCAGCAGCCGATTCATCGTTTTTGGTCTTAAGTTTTTCCTTCTCGAAAGTCAAAATGGAAACTTTGGCATTTAGTTCTTTTAAAGTTTCCTGGAAATAACAGTCGTTATAATAATTTTAAAAAAAAATTCTTCGTAACTTTCACATACTTTGGTGTCATTTATGTCCGTTTTGTTTACATCTAATTCTGCTTTCGAGTCAACTAATTGGGATTTAGCTGCAGCTAGATCCATTACAGTTTTGTCTAAATCAGCCTTGAATTTCATTGCTAATTGTTTTTCGTGATCAATGCTTTCCTATATATTAAAAATTAACATTTAATTACAAAGTCCAGTATGATCCTCAATTTTGTTTTGAAAACTAACCATGTGAGATTGCATCGTCTGGTTAAACTCGTCTACGCTCGGCCTTTGTAGTAAACTTTCATTTTCTTCTCTTACGTCTCTTAATTTAGTCCTCAAGTCCGATATCTGCGTTAATTGTAAAGATTAGCACTTAAAGCAATATTAAAAAACAAAATTCGAAATAGCAGAACTAAATTAGGAAAATCAATGGTTAAAAATAAGGTTTTAAAAAAATTACTTCTTTTTCTAATTCTCCAATTTTGTTATTTAAAATGACATTCTGCTTAGCTTCCAGTTCATTTTTTTCACTGTCAAAACTTTTCGATTTGTTGTCCAATTCTGTCTGCAATGTTGAATTGTTTTCCATCAACTTTTCCAATTTAATCTGCAACTCTGAAATCTTCAAAATAAGATGTACTTTTACATTATTCAAGGTCTAAATAAATAAAAATTAATAGGACCTTACTTCTTTTTTCTTTTCTCCCACTCCACTGGCAACAGCACATTTAACTTCCAATTCTTTCCTAAGTACATCAATTTCGTTTTCGTATTTCGATTTTGTATGTTCAAAGGTATCGGCTAGATCGTTTAATTTAGTCTGCAAATCTAAAACCTGCAAATAATACGAGTTTGAAGATTCATTTTAAATAAAAAAAATAAAAAAAAACTCATAAAAAGTACTTCGTTTTTCGTTTCTTCTCCTCTGTTGTTCATAACTGCTTCTAATTGCGAAATGATTTCACATTTATCTCCTAATTCCTTGGCGATATGTTTAATTTCTTCCTCAAGGTGAGATTTTTCAGTTTGAAATGTTTCTTTAGTTTCCAATTCCGTTTTCAGCGTTCTATTTATATCCAATGCCTCGCCCAACTTTTTTTGCAAATCCAAAGCGACGTCTTGGTGTGAAATCATTCCATTTTTTATTTCCAAATCATTTTTCAATCGTTCAATTTCAGTTTTAAGTTCCCCTATTTGAGTTTTAAATATTATTTCTTTACTTTGCAAATCAAGTTTAAGCTTGGCACTTTCCTCTACTACTTCCCGATACATATTTTGACTTGCTGCGGCGTTTTCTTCACTTTCTTCGAGCCACTTTTTCAATTCGTTCATTTCTTTACTGGAAATGTCGAGTTCTTCTTTGTGTTTGGCATCACGCACTTTCAATTCTTCGCATTCATTCCGTAATGAATCGAGATCACTTCTCAAATTTTCATTTTCGGCTTTAAGTTCGTTACCATTTTGGAAATTTGAAATTTTCTCTCGCAATTCGACAATTTCAACGGTTTTATCTTCGAGTTGAAACGACAATTTGTCAACTTCGCTTTGCAACTCACCAAATTTGCTTTTAACGGTGTTTAAAGCATTCTCCATTTCGTTTTCTCCGTAATCTGCATCAATGCAATCACGTAGAAACTCCATAAATAAATTTTCCTTCTTTTTGTAGTTTTCCAACACCAATTTTAAAGCTTCGCCTTCATTGGATTCTTTTAATTCTTCTAATTTAGCTTTTAACTCGTCAACTTCGAATTCGGCACCCTCGAGTTTGCATCTGGAGTCGTCCAATTCCGATTCGAGTTTCTGGATTTGATCTTGAACAGAGCAAGATTCTTCCCTCTGTTCCTGGAACAAAAGTCGGTCTCTTTCGGTGCTTGCATTCTCCAATTCAGCTCTGAGCAGCATGTTTTCGTTTTGAACTTGATCCAGTTGCATTAAAACGTCGTCGATTTCTTCATCTTTAGTTTGGTTTTCGGATAAATCCTCCAGCGAATCTTTCAGTTCATTTTTTTCTTCCAGTAGTTTTTTCATCGATTCCTCCAATTTGTTTTTCTCAACGATTAAATTATTCATCGCTTCGATTTTCGTTTCTTTTTCAGAATCAAACATTTTCTTCAGTATATCTATTTCCGATTTTATGGAATTGTTTTCCTCTTCTTTTTTCAATAATACTGCGTTCAGGTTTTCAACTTCAGACACCAAAACGACATTTTCGTTAACTACTTTTATTTTTTCTTCCTTTAATGTTTGTAACTCGGTTTTATTGGATTTTAAATCCATATTCTCGTTCGTTAAATGTGAAATATCTTCTTGAAGTACACGTATGGTCGTTTTCAGTGTCTCTTCTTTCATTCTCATACATTCAATTTCTTCTTTGGCTTGCTAAAAATGTACAAATTCCTTAATAAATAAATAAATAATTCCAAAAAGCTAAAATCTAACTATTAAATTAATAATTACGTTGTAATTTCGAGTGGTCCCATCAACCTCATTGTCCGTGTCGCGTTTATTCTCGGAAATTTCCTTCAATTAATAAATTAATTCATGATTAAATTAATAGCATCACATCATTCTGTGGTTATATAATGTAAACTCACTTTAATTCGAGTCAATTCCTCTTCTAAATTCGTGCACTTTTCCTTCGTTTCTACGAAATAAATAAATCAAATTTTTAACTTATTTCCCGCTGAAGAAAAGTAAAGTAAAGTAAAATAAATTAACTTATACCATCGCATTTATTTTTCATTTTCTGCAAAAGCACGACATATTTTTTAATCTGTTTGATCAAGTCATCTTTTGACGCATTTTCAAGCTATACAAATAATATAATAATAATAATAAATTATAAGATAAAATTACGTAACAGCCATTATAAAAACAAACAATCCTTACAAATGCCGATTTTCCTTCCTCTCGAGGAGTCGAAATCGAGTTTTCGTTTACCGACATTTCAATGTCAGGTGTGAAAATTAAAACCTTAATAATTAATTGTCACTTGACATCAAAGCCACGACGGTCGGGTTTCAAAGCGATGATTTAAAGACATAACAAACAGCCTACACCTAAACTTAAACGTATCAAAACCCAAGACTTCCGCGATCTAAATTAATTTTTAGGTACATTCAACACGACCGAACGATAATTTTTAGATACCCAACAAAAGTTCCTTGCCACCTGTTGGCAAAAATCCCAAACTGAAAGATGTAGACTTCCCACAATTCATAGCAGATTGACGTCTTCGTGTTACATTCCTCGCATTTTTAAGTTGTCTTGTTTTAGGAAGTTTGTGTTGCACTCTTCTTTTACTTTTCTCGTCGCTTTTAAACCGATCGCGGATTATTTTCCGGATTTCTGTAGTCTTCGATCACATTTTTCAACGTCTTGATAACTGAGGTACGATCACGAACCAACTTTTTTAATTTGTTGACAAAAGTTGTGATTTATTGATGGACATATAGTTAGTCGAATATAAAATTAAACCAGGTTAATCTGAGGTAAGTGATGTCATCCATCAGTGCTGGCGCTAAGTTAAAAACTCATTACAACGGGCTTTTAATCCGTCTTATTATGTCATCAGCGTCGTTATTATTAAAGCAGAGCTTTAATTGTAACAATTCAAAATGGCGGATTGCACAATTGAAGATGGCTGCCATAGCTATCAACAGTTATTTTTGAAACCAGCATTTAATTATGTATTTGTTGTTTTAAAACCTTTTTGCAATTTGCCAATTGAAAAAATTGTAAATGACGTCAATAAACTTGATTCCATATCAAAGAAAAAAGCCGCTGGCAACTGATGGGAATTTTTCAAGTATAATTTCATTTTCTAAAAAAAAAGAGGAAAAAAAAAAGATTAAGATGTGTAGAAACTGAGTTATTTTTGAATTTATTCTAAAAAGTTGGGGTATCAAATTATGTGTGGTTTTTGTCCTAAAAATACTTCCAGACGGAAGAAGAAAGGACATAAGGTGGTTTGTAAGAACATCTGCGAGCTGAAAACCAGCAGCTGGTGGTTTCGAGTGAATGGAATAGTGAAAAGGCGAAAGATAGAAACAGAGAAGTAAACTTCAGCACAAAAGAATTTATATGTGGAATTTTCAGTAGATAAGATTTTGTTTGTTTTGGTCTGCAAGTACAAGTTTCTAAATGGAACAAGTGCAGGAAACAGGGAAAAAATAATGAGAATTATTCTATAAATACTCTGATAATAAGTTAATCATGAATTCCACAACAATTTTCATGAGTTTAAATAGGTAATTTAGGAAATATCCATCATACTTGAAAGATACTTAACCTAACAGACTTGTCATGTGCTCATGATGTTTCAATTGCAATGTTATGAACTGGGCGATTTCCTTGTTCCATTACACTCGCTGTTAACGAGACAAAACTTAGTCTATTTTTCTAAATATTAAATGGAAAGGACCTCCTTAAAGTACCTGTATTTATTTTGCAGCATTATGCCTCTTTGCTAAATAGAGTCAGACAGACGAAATATGAAATCATCTCATAACAAATTCTCATTCACAACGACCAAAGCGCCGGTGCTTCACCATTCGTCTTACAACCAAAGTTTCTCAGGAAGCGAAACCGACGTATCCGCTTCAACCAGCACAGAAAACCTGACCGTCGAGGAGAAATATGTACTTAGAAATTCAAAACGACAGGATCCACAAGGCGAAGAGACATTATCTGATATTTCGGGCGATTTGAACACTTCGCCGTTCAACACGCTCATCATCCACAAATCTCAAGACTCGAATCCGCTTCACATCAGCGAAAACGAAATCATGCAGCGTAAAATCAGCGTGCCGCATTCTCCTCAGCTGCGGCAACTGCGGAAACCGCCACACTCGAACGCGTCCTACGACAGGACTGCTATGAATCTCATATACCAATCGAACATCAACTCCGCGTTGGACTCGCCGAGCGAGACAGAATCTTCCAAGCCGTATTCGGAAGGCGACATGGATTCGAAACATCCTTACAATCCCACTCATTTGCCGCCGGCAGCTCCCGTCTATCCGAAATGGAGGAACTTGGAAGGCTCTTCTTCTTCGTCCAGGAGGTGCGGCTCGTTGATGGAAAAATGTGCCAAAGGAAAAGCCGCAATTTCTCGCTCTCAACCAGATCTCACCCAGGTGGGTCAGTGGGAAGAGATTAATTCATTGCCACAAAGGTAAGTTTGTACCATTGAGTATTGACCAATGCCAAGTAAAATGTGCAATTGTTTTTTTTGTTTTTTTTAATTTAGGCGCAGAACGAGAGGCAGAGCCGCTTCCGAAGCTGGCAACGAATACATGGCCAACGTGCCGGAGATGATAGTGATGTTGACTAGAGAAAACTTGTACCTGAAGGCAGAGCGAGACAATTACCACAGTAAAATATCCAAGTTGCCAAAGTTGGAAATGGAGATTCAGAACGTCCACCAGTCGTACGAAGATTTGGTGAAATCGTCTGAGAAAAGAGAGCAGCTAGCGAGAGCCATAAGATTCAAGCTTGAAATGGAGATTAAAAGATTGCAAGACTCGAATCGCGACCTCATGTGTAAGTTTTTCGATTTCATTGTATTAACAAAAGTGACAATATTAAATTGCATTGCAATAATTTCTACAGCGCAAGTGGACATTGCTACGTCGCATTTGGGGAAACGGCAACCTGAAGCATTCGACGACTTGGAATACAGAAGGGAATTGAATCGAAGAGACGTCCTCATTGCGCAACTATTAACTCACAGTAAGGCCCAAAATAACTTTGTAAGATAAGTACTTGTAGTAATTGCTCTGAACGTTCGCAGATAAGGAATTGGTTGCAGCAAAGGAGCGTCAAGAGATTGAGTTATCGGCCCAGCGGGCTACGTTACAAGAGCAAAGGACACACATTGATATTTTGGACACAGCACTGACAAATGCTCAAGCGAATGTTGTCAAGATAGAGGAAGAAGTGAGTGATTTGTTGATGAATTGAATTACAAAAGACTCGCATTTGATTTTTTTTTCTTCTTTCTTTTTGATAGAATCGAAAAAAGCAAGCGTATGTCGATCGTGTTGGACAACTCCAGAAAGCACTTCAAGCATTACAAGTGGCGAGCGACAAAAGAGAGAAGATGGAGAAGCGGTTGAGAAATCAGCTGGAGAAGGAAATACTCGAACTGAGGTCACAAAGTGGGAATTCGAAAGCGGGATCGGTGGACGACACTATCGAATTAAAGAAGCAGTTGCGGGAGAACGAAGAGAGGTTGATGAATGCGCATTCGGAAATTGGCAAATGGGAACAAAGATATTTAGAGGAGAGTACAATGAGGCAAATTGCCATTGACGCAGCTGCAATGCCAAAGTAATTCAATTTCACCTACTGGAATTCGATTGCATCTAATCGCATTTATTTCCATTATTATCAGAGACGCCAAAATTGCAGCTTTGGAAAAAACTTCGCAGGAAAACGAACGAGTAATTGCACAAGCGAGAACCGAGAAATTAAAGCAAATGGAAGATTTGCATACAGTTAACAAACGATGCGCAGATTTAGAAGCTAGGTGCTTAAACTGACGATAGAATAAATAATTCGATTAAGACTTAACATGTTTGGGTTAATAATTACAGAATTAAAGATCTGGAGTCGAAGTTAGCAGAAAAAGAAGCCATGATCAAAGTTCTTCAAAAACACTCGATGGAGAAGGACGTTGCAATCCAAAATGCAATCATGAGGTCACCAAGGCACACACCGCATCCGTCTTTACAACTATCGGCAGCTCCGTTAATGAACGAAGAATCTCAAGGTAATTCTTTAACTGCATTGATTTCGAAGTTACAAACGAAGTTACCTGTTACATTTTTCTCAGCTCGTTCTCCAAGTGCAAGTAGTTGTATTGCTGATGTGGTTGCAGCCTTCAGTTCGTTAAGTGCAACGAGCACGTCAAGTACACTAAGTGACAGTTCAAACAGAATCACTGAAACTAGTGGAAATGATGAATTAAAGAACATCGATTCGCAGATGTTAAGTAAAGTAAGTTACCTCAAGTTAAATTTTAAATAAAGATTAATTTCTATCTTTTTTTCCTCTTCTTCTTGTTTCTTTAAAGGATTCAATTATTCAAGCACTTAGAGCTGAAAAGGAAAAATACCCCAACCATTTCTGGAGAGTATAGCATTAGTCAAATTAAATTTAGGCTTTTTACCAAGAGGACAAATTGACATTCCTATCTGAATTCTGCCACTTGAAAACCGGAAATTCACAGGATTAGCTATTTTATCATACAGAGCTTTGTGTAGTTTGTACAAATTTTTAAATATTGTTGCTGTGTGTAAATTCTCTTGTGCCAAATAAATCTTTTTAACTTGTTTTAAGTAAGTGAAAGAAAAATTAGTAATAGCAATCACTTTTATTTCAAGGATCCAACATAACCATTTCATTCTCAATAAATATGTATTTTTGTATTTTCCTTGTAATATAATACAGAACATGACATTTACAATTGGTAGTTAATTTTTTTCTTATTTTTTTTCCCCTTTTCTTATTTTTTAAATTTTTTTTTAAAGTTTTATAGTTTTTTTTTTTCAAGTAATTTTACAGAAGAAAAAAGGAATAACAAGTATAAAAGATGATGGACAACAAATTAGTACAAGACATATTTTGTACAACAAATTCATTCAAATTGGGACTAAACATACAACTGAAAAGAACTAAAGTGTTCAATTAATTTTTTTTTTTGGTAAAATGAACAAAAGTTACACAAGGGATAAAACTAACAAAGGAGAAACAAAAATAACAAAGTTACTTTCTTTCCTTTAAATTAAAGAAAAATAAATTGCCAACTTTTCAACTTCCTGTTTACCTCAAGTGATGTCATGATGCCAGCTTACTGCATTCCATAATTCGAAATACTAAATATGAATACTGTTAAAGAGGAAAACTAAAAAATGCAGATAATCTTACGTCAGAAAATGGAACTATGGAACGCAGTTTGTGTGCAGAAGCAATGTGTGATTTTTTTTTCCTGTGTTTAAAAACTATTTTATGATACAATTAATGATGTTATGAGACATAAATATAAAATGATTGATTGCTGATAAGTTATCACATATCTCTTTGCTCTGGAGAAAGAAAAAAAATTTGTGAAAAAATGAATGACATGAATAAACAAAAATGAAAAAAATTTCTTGGCAGTGACAATAATTCTATTTTCTTAAAAAGTTAAAGAATTAAGAAAAATTATTAAAAAAAAAAAAAAAAAAAAAATCTAAATATCAACTCAACTAAAATTTTCGTCAAAATTTCACTTCCGCTGTCGCTTAACTTCGCCAACTTTCATTTACAACACTGTAATCATTGCATAGAGTCGCATGTTATATTTCAGGCTCGAGGGATGGAAAAATAACAATTTAAAATTCTAAATCAAACTCGGGGAGAAAAAAAAAATCAAATAATACTGGCCAGATACATTCAACTGAATTTAATCGTCAAATTAAAAACCTGCACAGCCTATTTCCAAAGAAGTTTTGGAAATTATTTCATGTTTTTTCTTCTTCTCGTGATTTATAAGTTAAGGCTTTATTTAATTTCTTCCCTTTGTGAAATCTCAATGCTTAGGAATCGGATCTAGTTGGTACTTAGGAATTGAGTCTAGTAGGCTGATATGTCATGAATTTACTGCGTTTGTATTTGGTGGCTGGAAATAAAGAAAAGTAAGTTAGAAAAGGGCTTTTTCTAACTTAAGACGAGGTTTAATACGGTTGTTATTTATTAATGGGTTTCTAACTTACCGAATGCAGACAGAAACTGTCGTAAATATCGATCAATTCCTCCATGCGATACTCTTCCAACATAATAAAACCATCGAGCCGGGGACTGGTTTTTCGGGCACAGTCTTGGCAGTGAACAACATGTTTTTTATCTTGTTCTTTCACGAACAAAATATTAAATACCTCGACCTAAAAAAAATAATAAAAAATAATATAAAATAAAATAAAATAAAATATAAAATATTTTATGTGTTTTTAAAATGCTTAAAATTTCAACTAGCATAATAAATCATAAAACTGCTATAAAAATCAAATTTTTATCGCCTATTTATATTGTTATTTTCATTTATACTCTGAATTCTGATCAAATTCTACTCCAGGTGTGATCAGGTAACACATTGCTGAGACTTTTCGAGTCATTTGCATCTATTTCACAACACCGATTTAAACATCAACCATGAAGCTGAGTTCCTTTCTTCTCATTGTGTCGAGCCTGATCCTCATTTATTATTCCATCGTATGTATCTCAACAACTACTAAATGGTAAGTTTAAACCTAATTAAAAACCTCACCAATAAATTTCGTTTTCTATTGACTCCAGGTGCAGCAGTGTTGGAGTTTATTGTCAGTTTAATTACACTTGCTGCAGCGACCATTGCCAAAGTGGAAATTGTGTCTGAGCCGCCAGTTAATTATTACAAATCGCAAAACATGTGACATCACGTTCGAATAAAAATCTGGCAAAATAACTAATCACTAATTTTTTCACTTTACAAACCTCGCAATTGACGCAATAATGCGACGCTTCGTTACGACCGCGCCCGTGGAACTTGACTCCCATGCCCAAACATTTCAAGTATTCCAGCATCATCTGACATTGCTTAAGAGTCCGAAGCAAGCAATACCTGTTGAAAGGAAAAAACAAACGTCAAACATTAATAAACAAATCACAAATCCTCGCCTAAAGTTAACAGTTACAACTCACTTGATTTGTTCAAAGAGTTTGGGATCAGAAACTTTAATGTTCCTAGCCAAATTCCACGATAAGTGTACCATTGGTACGATAGATTTGAAACTTTGTAACTTGTTCCACTCGTAACGTTCTACCGCCAACTGATACTGCCGCGCGGTGAGGGGACCGACATTCCACGCTATGTTATTGCACCAACCCTAATTTTTTTAAGCAAAAATAAAAACAAATTTAAATAAATAAATAAATAAGTAAATTTAATATATAAATATAACATCTTACCACAGCCTGTACCCAATGAACGGTACCAGCATTCACCCAGACCAAATCGCCCGGCCTTTGCAAAAATCGATAAACAGGTACGCCTTCGTCCAGCAAATCCTCAATAACGGGCCACCACGAGCCATGCAAGTAACTTATATTATTCCTAGATATCAACAAATAAATAAGAATACACTTTTTAATTTCATTTTAAATTCTAAACTTACCGTTCACATAAATTATAAATGGCACCCCAAAATGGCTCAGGTACTGCAAACCATTCGCAGTCACCAGGGCCAATATTTATATTAATTGAGCAGAAATTATTGTTTTCTTGATGACCTGGAGTCCGGCTACCAGGTACCTTCATGTACAATTGTACTGTATTCATGCCTAGTATCACATGACCAACATGACTTAGCATATTCCCTGCTGATACCACCTGCAATCAAAAAGAATAAATAAAAAAAATTAACAAATTCGTATCAAATGTTATACAAATTCATACCCTTGCAAATGAAGGAAGTTTAGTAAGCTCTTGTAATTGTGCCCTCCATTTTTTCTCGTCACTTAAATCGACATTCGTGCCGAATTTGATCATTTTAAAACCACCCGTCCGTCGACGTCTACCCCTAGAATCAATATAACTTCGTTACAGCACTATGTCTTAAAAACTTTATAATTTTTCAAATGCGTACTTGGAATTGGTGGACGAATTGGAATCGCTGTCGGAATCCCGATGAATTCCTTGCGCTCTTTCTTGCTCCTCCCGGAGCGAATCCTGGAACGACGATGCTTGGTACTGCGCGTACTTGGCAATGGTGGTGTGCGACCTGTGACTTTCGCATCTCCACACTCTCTTGCGACCCGTCGCGTCCCAGTTTTCGTCCGATCCTTGTTGAATCTGCGTCCTCACTTCGACCAAATGATCTGCATTAGCCTCTACCAAAGTTTTGGTCGAAAACAGACCCAAATCTATCAAATAAAAAAATAAAATAAAAAAAAAAAAAAAAAAAAATCGAATTAAGTACAAATTTGCACTAAATTGTGTTAATTTTCGACCAATTTACCAAGTTTCAGACTCGATGCCAATCCCCTTATTACCGCGATAGGGTTCTGGAGACAAAATTCCTGCAGCTGCGGCGAAAACGCGTCCTTCTTGTTCTCCAGAAACACAGAAGGTGTCGGCGGCAACAGTTTCTCTCTGGGTAGCTTTTCCTTTGGAGGATCAGGTGGCATCGGAGGTGGACACAGCTCCGACATGATGTGCGTGTTCGACACACCGTTCTTCCCGAAGCCCTTGCAGTGAGCCAACAACTGCGACGAACTCAGGTTGATCGACAGCGTCACCGGACTGAGCGGTGCCAGCGACGGTTTGCTGTCCTGAACACTACTCGGTATGGTCACCGTATTCACTTTCAGTTCCCCGAGCGCTACTTTCTCAGTCACTAGGGTGCTCCCCGTCGAACTCGACGATGGCGTCGACACGGTCGTGGACGCAGACGCGGACGTAGCCGGGAGAGCACTAGAAACGACCGAACTCGCGCTCGTTGCCACTGCACTGTTCGTGGACGCGGTCGCACTAGCAGACGGTTCAGGTTCAGTCTTCACGACGGGCAGAGGGGTCGTTTGGCAGTCTGTGGGAGTCGGGGGCGCCACGAAATCAGGCACGGGACTAGGAGGCGAGCTGTCCGACGAGCGGCTCAGATTCGACGGTGAAAAGGGCCCCGAACTCAACTGCGTGATGGGCTCCTCGGCCGGCGGCGACGAACTACGTTGCTGCTGTTGCTGCGTCAACTGTGCGAGCAAATCCTCTGCCATTGTCGTCGCATCCTTTTGCCTCAGCAAACTCTGCAGTTCCTGCTCGTTCACAGACGACTCGGCGTTGCTCAGCGACGGCCTCACCGACGGAGGCAGGATGCCGGCGACAGCTGAGAACTGCGCGGGCAAATTGTCCCTCCCAAACGTCGTTCCCGCACCACCGGTAAAGGGTCGCGGTTGAGCAACGGGCGGCTGCGCCAGTCGAGGCTGACCGGTGGTCGCTTGAGGTACTTCGGCACGGTAAGGCACTCCGTTGGTGATCCGGGATGGTGGGCGGAAATCGACGGGAAAAGTGGGCGGCTGGCCGTACTGTCCGTGAGGTGGGGCTGCCGTGCTCACGTAACTGGCATTGGCCATGGCCCGCGAAAAGGGCAGTTGGTTAAAATTGGCACCGGGCATTGGTTTCGCTTGCGGTCTAACTCCCGACGGTAACTGCGCGTTGCCGGACCCTGGTTGCTGCTGCTGCTGCTGTTGATTGGGTAGAGCAGAAGCAAACTGCGCTGGTTTAGTGATGGGCGAGTTGGGTCGCACTTGTTGCTGTTGCATTCTTGCATGATGTTGCTGCTGTTGCATTAGGCGATAACTGTGTTGCAAGTTCTGCAGCAACGTTTGTTGTTGAGGAGTTAAATTAGCCTGCAATGTACAATTCGACCGGAATGTGTATTAGAACGTGACTGGTCACACGCGAATGATTTTATTCCTTCAAAAATTACCTGATTCTGCTGTAAATAATTGAGCATTTGCAGTTGCGGATTCGAGAGACTAAACGGAGGCGGCGGTGGCCTTTGCTGAGGCACTGAAGGTGAGGCAGACGACTCGGGGCCTTCGTTGGAAGACTTTAAAGAATATTTTTTTATTAAAATATTTTGTACGTGCAATATTGGGGTTTTTTTTTAGTTAACAGCAACAACTGAACGAACAACAGACAAAACTGTTTATCGTTGATTTAGAAAACTTAGAAAAAAGCTTATGCCAGATACAAGGGCGATCGTTTCTTCATTCTCTTTTATATTTCAATAGTCAAAACAACTTTAGCACTATAAATGTATATTTCTGTGGATTTTGACCAGTTATCGACAATTTAATATCTGGTCAAAAAAGTAACAGTTGAAAAGAAGAAACCTTACATATATCAAAACAGAAAGTAGAAACATTTCAAAGTTTGCAAACTTTAAACTTGAGCTGTTTGAACAGCTGTAAAGTTCGAAATTTCAAGCTTCAAAACTGCAAACTTCGTAGTTCGTTTCACGTTACCGAACTTCGGAGTTAGCGCGTTTACACTTATTCTCAAGTTCGACAACAAAACTTGACATCTGTTTTGTTACGTCACCTTTAATCTCTTCGCGGGGTTTCCAGCCTGCATCTGATTATTGAACTGATGCATTTGATTAGGCGTCGGTGGTTGTTGCAATTGTTGGTTGCCCGCGCCTCTCACTCCTGGGTACGGCGGTGGAGGTCCAGGAGGATAACCGTTTACAGAAGTGCCGGTAGTACCCTGCTACAATATAAAAACAATTGCCATTAAACGAGAAACGGTCCTGAGGGACGTCGACCACCGATTAATAAATTATGAAATTTCATTTTCGATTGAAATAAAGAGTAAAAAAGGTAAAGGAAACTAACTTGTGAGGAATTTTTCCAGGTAGAAATCAGTAGGTTAGAAAGAAAACCAATATGCAATGAATCCTAATACAAGGAAATCGTGCTTCAAATTTTTTTAAAAAATATCTCTACAAATATTTTCTGTTTTTTCTTTTTCTTTTTTTCTTTTAAAAAACCACACACCAACACAATTAAAACCACCTCAAACTCGACCCAAAGAAAAACAGATGAAATCATAACACCCAAATGAGTGAAACAAGAAAAACACTAGACTCCTCATGTACCTGATGATTAGCCGAAGCGTGTTGTTGCCTTGACGTCATTTCAGCGGAAATAGGCAAATTCCATGCTTCCTCGATGCTCGGTAGCTGTCGTGGCCTTTAATTAAAAAAATGATTAAATTACAAAAAACACGTCTTTGATGAACAGCGTTCACTTTGCGGCGACCGCAATCAACAACTCACTTCATCGACACACTAGGCATTGGTGCGTTAGCAAGCTGCGTTTGCAGGAACTTGATACGAGTTGCTAAATTGGGATTTATGCAAGCATCTAAAACAACACCAAGCAGACAAAAAAAAATATTAATTAGTTTCGTATTTTTAAATCTCAAGCAATTTGTTGTCACCTTTGCTCCTGGAAGCATTGATGTAACAAGCGAGAGCATCTCGAGGCTGATTGCAAGTTTCATACAGAATTCCCAAGTTAGTCCACGCAGCAATGTGCGACTTATCCAATTGCACTGCACAAATGTAAGCTTGCAATGCGTCCATAGGCTGGTTCTGCTGCTGGTACAGAACGCTGAAATGACATCAAATAAAAATGTGTTAAATCGTACTTCTAAAATCTAAATTTCACTTTAATCGCTAATTTCGTTACCCTATGGAGCACCATGTGTCGGCATTGGCCTCCGATTTGTCGACTGAATTTCTGTATGATACAAATGCATCGTGAACCTTTCCTAAGCTTGAAAAACACCTGGAAAATTATTTGTTAATTATTTGTTAATTAAACGATGCATTAACAGTGTTGTTTTCGCTTTACCTTCCCAAAAAATACAAACTCGACCCGCTCGCAGGGTCAGCCTCGATCGACTTTTGCAGGCTATGAATGGCGTACGCTTCGCGGACCTGCTTTTCGCCCAATGCTTCTACCGTATGGTGCATCCAACCTGTGTAAATAAATAAATTGCAAGAGAAATAGATGAAAGTTCGTTCTATTTCTCGTGAGCACTTTAATCAATACGAACCTAACTGTCTATAAATATCAGCTCTAACGTTACGTGGTAAATCTTTGGCCTCTAGCAATTGCTCGTATGCTTCTTTAGCTATTTTATATTTTCCCTGAATTTCATGCAAGTGAGCAATGTGAAAACGAACTAAAAATAATATTAAATAACATTCAATAAATAACCTGTTTTGAAAAATAATTCAGAGTATATCTAGCTTACTTTCCAACTTAGACAATGTACACTTGTTCGAATCAATATGAGCTAGTTGAAAGTGCTGAAACAATAAGAAAATAAAAATAATCATTTATCGCACAGAATAAACACAACAATCTAAATTCCAATTACTTAACTCTACTTATCGCTTTTATTTTTCCAGATAATAATTACCTTATTAGCAGATTCATAGTCCGAATTGACTTTAAACATCAAACCAAGACGCACATGAACTTCATTTGCACGTACAAAACTTGGATCTATGTACAACACCTGCTGGAATGCGCGTATTGCCCTAAAAATACAGAAAAAAACCATTTTTTTAAGAAAATAAACCCAATTTTCCTTAATATAAATCAATGTAAAAAGTGGGGAAAATAAGTGTCACCATTTTTAAAACTCAGTGTCAACAGATTGCGAATGATAAAAGATATATGTTTAAAATTAAAAAAAAAATCGATAAACCCCTGACGTCATCCAATCGCGAAATAATTACCATATCAATTTGATTTCCACTAAATCAAGCACGAGCACACAGTGGAGGGATAAAAGAGGAACCGAGTGACAAGTGGACAAGAGGCTATATTGAAAATTCAGTGGATGGAGGGTGAGGCACCAATGACTTCACTTTTTCCCGCTATTTCAAAGTTGATTCACCCGCCTAAGAAATTATTAAATCCCTTAAAAAAAAAAAAAGAAGTTGACGTCACACCGGACGCCTTCGCATCACTGGCCGCACCGCCCACTCCCTATTGCTATAAAACATTCAACTTCCTACTAAGGTAAGAGAACGGGGAAAAAAAAATCAATTTTCATTTCATGCTTTACAAAGAAAACAATTTCGTTAAAAAAAATTAATTTTATAACATATATTCATTTTACATCGAATAAACCAACCCCTTACGCTATGGTACAGCTTGCATATCATTTCAAGTGTGTACATTGTGTACATTGTATAGTAAATTCTAAACTTTGACAATGCAAACAAATGAAGAATCGAAATTCATACGAGTAATTTATTTGCCCGTATCCCTGGCAACACAAAAATAACATTTTATTATATTTTTTTCTTAAAAAAAAAAAAGAAAAAGGAAAAAAAAGTTTTGTTTTTTTTTTATTATAATTTCGTACCGATTTTTTTCCCCTTTTCCTACAGTTGAACTTCTTAATGAAATCCTTCTTTAATATTAACTATTATCCTGCGCAGGTGTGTGATAATGCCTCGATATTTTCTACTCCAGTGGTGTCAGTTGCTACACCTGGCCACTACTTATCACCTGTTTCTTCTCCTGCGTCTTTTCCTCCAAAAATAATTCTCCAACGTCTACTTCAGCTAATAAAAGTCATTTATTTCCAACGCTAATGACGTCAATCTCATTTAAATTGGATGGCTGCCATGACAACAACCGCAAAAAGTCTCCTAAATAAACCCGCCCAGAATGAAATCTGAAAAGTCGAGTTCCCAACTTTCGCTCGTTTTCAATTTTCCTTTTAATTAATTCATAATAACGGCGCTAATTATCGGCGCAAGTGTCTTACACACCTGTTTCAATTCTCCATTTATCTTGATACCACATCCACACGCACATTTGTACTCTCGCTTTCCACTTCTCTCCCTCACTTCCCCAAACAAAAAAGCGGCTATTACACCACACAAACATTTCCATCACGGCCGAAACGAACGACCTTGGCTCAACCATCGCTTTCTATTTATAAAACTAGGTCAACCATTTTTTAAACCATACTACACATTTTTTATGTAGGTTTTTCTCCTTAGTCAACGATATCTTAAACCGCTTGAATTATTACATAACCTTCAACATGTGCATCAATCAACACAAAAATACATTTTCATTGTTAAAAACTGTTAAAAAAAAAAACTCAAATTAAGATTGTAAAAATGCAAAATCGAATAGTATCTGTTTATTATTCACGGAACGCATCCGTTACAGGTGTGTTACGCACTCACCAGGTGCTCGTGGAAACACACCAGGCCTTTACAATTGCGCAGGAACTGGAACTAGCAATCCATCATCGCAAATTATTCCTTTTCGGGTTCCTGGTTAAACTTTTCAAGATGAGGGAACCCCAGTTTTTCACAGCGGAAAAAAATAGGGGAAAAGTGAGTAAGGGAGGGTGTTTCGGGCTACCTGTGCATACAACGACCCCTCGCTGCACTCCTCACGTGTTTGGGGTCTCTTATTTCACCCCGTAGGGGCATTTTGAGCACATTGCATCACGTACAGAAGATTTTTTTTTTTTGGGCTTCCTTGTATATTTTAAGAGCTCAAAATACTGTATTAAATACGCGATGGATATTAAGTGGACTAATGACGGGAAAAATGAAGGTAGTTTTAATAATGATGGAGGATGTTGAAATGCGTGCATCAAGTGACCTAATAATGTGTTTACGTCATGTTTCATTGTTGTTCTGGTGGGCTAAACCTGGTTTTACTTCTTTTTTTTTTTTTTTTGGTTGTTTTTGAGATTTGTGATGCGAGAAGGCACCAAATGGCTGCTAGCGATAGAGCATTGCGTCAAATTCTGCGGCTAAATGCAGTTCCTCGTTTTCGAGTTTAAGGCATCGAGGTGCTCGTTCAAACGTGAAGAATGTTATTTATTGGGAATAAAGCTCTGTTGCTGCGTGTTTGAATTAGATCGATTCTATCTTAATACGACGGTTTTGTCGATTTATTTGCATATTAAAAGGATTAAGTACAGAATTTTGCATTAAAAGAACGACCGACTTCGAGTTTTTGCATCGAAAAACGATTGCGTCAAATACTTTCCATATGAAGGGGTGTTAAGTCGATTTTTATGACTTCAAAAGCGATTAATCCCATTTTTTCTCCTAAAAATGCAATCTAAAGTTGATTTTTCTTTAGCATTAAGCAGACTTATCCGCTAAAACTGATTTTTGATACTACTATTATTCAGAATTAATGATTTAAAATAGTTAGTCAACTTTTTAAAAATCAAATTACTGTCTATAAAATCATTTTTTTAAACCATCGTCCCAAAAAAAAAAAAAATCTGTTTTGTATTCGTAAATAGCAATTCACAACTTCTACATTTGCATAAAACGATCGTAAGTTAACCCCACCTACCACCCAACCCAAAAAATAAAAAAAATAAAAAAATAAAAAAAAAACTCAAACACAAAGACTCCACTTAACCCCTTAAAAACTCGCCAACTTTAAAACACTCACTCATCCATGTAAAACTGCACCCATAAAAATTTTCATCCAATCCCTTCCAACATAAAACCTTTCCTACAATTTACCTATAAAACGCACACAAAATGAATACGCTTTAGATACACACAAAAAAATATTCCCCTACCTTTACATCCCCCTTTTTTTTTTTTTAACTTTTTCCCCACTCAAAATAGGAAAAGAATAAGCGCCTTTTTTTAAGCAACTCACCAACAGTTCTTGTCTGATCTTGTTGTTGTTGTGTCCAACACACCCATATCCACCACACAACAAAAACAACTGCATCTCCTCCGCTCACCCCTCGAGTGATGTTAAAGAGCCCACACCAGGTGAGACACTGCTCGAGCTAAGAAAAGAAGGTAAAAACACAGCACCCCACCCTTATTTCTTCTCCCCAACTAGTTGCTTCCATTTTATCTTTAAAGGGGGTTCCAGCAGGGGGTAGGGAATAAGAGAAAAAGAGTGTAGGGGGATGTGGAAGTGATGGTAGTCACGTAGGCAAACTTGTTTCTTCCTATCCCACCTCCTTTCCCCCATCATCCCGAACTCTTTTCATTGGGGTGGAATGTCCAACGACTTCAAACTTGCACAATGCTGTCACCAGTGACGTTTTTCATTCGTATTTATTGAACTACAAATTCAAATTTTGCTTTTTACTGTGGCCGATTCACCATTTCCCCAAGAATAGGGAACGTTCTATTACATCTATTCTAATGGTGCTTGATACCAGATCGGAACTTTCAATAAAAAAAATCAAAATGAAAAGCAACTGACATTCGTTGCTTTCTTTGACAGCACCAATTCAAATTGAATTAATTATAGACTGAGATGATTCAAACTGTTTGTTTTTGTACCGAGAACAACAAGCTGTTCATTGTATCCACTTGCACCCTAAAGCAATTTCTCTTCCTTCCTACTCGCTTACCTTCCATTTCCCACACGAGATGAATTAATTTCAGCTTTATTCATCACTGACCAGCGGCACACCAAAAAAAATCAATTTATTTATCTCTTGCAATGTCTTTGTCTGAAATCCAGGCTTCAATTTGCAGCAAATCTGTAGCCAGTTGTTGGATATACATTAGGGACCCTGGTCAATGTTCCAGGACTTTATAATCCATAAATCAATCCACGGCTGAATACAAAAGTTTAAGGCTATTCACCAGTATTCACTGCTAGAAAGAGAGGGAGGAAGAAGTGAGGGAGGGGGGAGAGTAGTGGCTGGGGTTCCACAAGGGTCCTGTGGGCCTCATGTTGAGTTTGCAAGATAAGTGGACCAGATAAAGGGAATGACCATTGCAGTGCAGCCTATTTTCAAGGACACAGTAGCCACCTCATGTAGAGACTCGCATGCGGCTAAGGAGGAGGATGCACAACACTTTTATTTCCTTTTTAAAGGTAAGATGTTGATGGCGATAATAAATTAAGAAAAAAGAAAAAAAAAAAAAATGCAACCTACTAAGGAAGAGAGCACTTTAAGGGTGTGTAACAGTATTGCTTGCAATGTGCGCCATTGCCTTTTATTGACTCACTGCCCTAGTTTTACAGTTGCAGCTTTTTTCCCCTCAAACTGCCATTTTTGCAGATCTTAAAACAGGGGGTATCCATAAAACCTGACTGCAGAAACATCATCTTCTAATCTCTTGCAGTCACAGTACCCCCTCCCTAGCAAAGGTCAAGCTGAAGACAGCTCCAATTGTCTTATCTCCCATTCACCATCTTGGAAGTGGAGACATTTTACAACCTTCTGATGTCTTCTTTACCTCCCCTTACTAAACAAAAGAAGAGTTGCAATCTCTTTGCGCAAATGACCCTCCCCAAAAAACCATTTTCGCACAAATTGTTTCCATGTCACAGTTGTAAATCTTCTTCAAACCTTGCCAGCATAAAATAAAGCAAGTGAGCAAACAACAACTAAGCAGTTTTCGAGTAAGTGAAATATATCTTGCAGGCACTACAAAGTCTAGTACAATAAATTTTCACTCTGGTGACATTTTCTTTTGTTTTTTGCTGCAGCTTCACCGCCACCACAAATGTCAGTCGATGCACGTATCAGAAATATCGATCGATAGCGACGTCATTTTTGAAGTTAGAAAGTAATTATTTTATTTAATAGAGATTAAAAAATTTATCTAAGAGTTAACACTGATGACTGGTTTATTGTAAATTCGCGTGTGAAAATGGTTTTTCTCTGGTTTCCTTGTCAATAGGAACTTCCAAACTTCCAAGCGTTACCGACTTCCCACTTTCTTTTTCATGACAGAATCGAATCAAACCAGTTATACCATGGCAAAAATAGAACGATCACTGTATCTTGTGGCCATGATTACTGCTGCATTTTGTTTTTTATTTATAAGATTGCGGTGAAAAAATCTTAGTAAAAAATAGTAATTTAAAATTAATCCTTACAATACCGGTTATCAGTGCCCAAAAATATCGGCTGACACCAATACTGTTTCTCGAATTTAGTGGTCATAGTAATTAAAGAAAAAAAAAAAGAATTTTTCTAATTTGTCAATGTCAGAGGTTGTTTTCACTCTGAGAATTATGCCGAACTGTCACTTCCTGTTAACGCTCGCAAGTGCAAGTAAAAGTGGCCATAACACGAATATTAATTCTACAAAGCCAAGGATTAATGGCTTTTTTTTAATTTAGTAGTTATTTTTGGATATTTACTGTACGCTGAAATTGTTTTTAATGACTACACTCTAAGTATTATTATTATTATTCTTCATAAAAATTAAATTTTAAATTAACAAATTTAAAATCAATTTTAGCCACTGTCAAGTCGTTTGTCGCTAATTTCAATCAACAAAACACTAATTTCACCAAATTACCTCATTTGAATACCCAAAAAAATCATTAAAAATTGCTTATCATTTTGGTGCCCAATTTGGAAACATTTAAAAAGCTACAAATTAATGCAAAATCGGTCACATGACAACCACCAACCAATACAAGTATTTATTTTAATTCTTTACATTTTATGCTGATCAGTTGTAGCTCACGTGACGGTACCTAAATTCCATGCTACTCGCCAAAGCTAATGCCTGACAAACCATCTCAAAGTTGCCATAAACTCCAATTCCACTCACACATGCTCCCCCTCCTGTAGCTCTTCATTTGATTTGATTTGATTTATTCCCATAAACCACACAGCAGGACCTCTGGGATTACATGATGCATAAAGACAGAACTCTCCTCTCCTCTCCTCTCCTCTCCTCTCTCGCTCTCCGACTCATATGCACAGACCGTCCAACCACGCTCGAGCTTCCTCAATCTGCATGAATTCACAGTCGCTTTTTTCCAATAACCTCTCCTGGCACATTTTTCCTGACAAATTACTCATCCCAATCCAATGACCTTTTACTACTATGACATAACTCCCTCTCTCCCCTCGCTCTGTGAACCCATCCGTGGGTTATTGGCAATGAGATGAAAGGTGATGGATGATAAGTGACTGATTTCTATCCCCCACACCACCACCAACTTCCCTTTCTATTCAGTTGAGTCATATCTGCATCCACCTCCCCCTCGCGCGCCAAACAACAGACGTCGTGGTCAAAGGAACAGGAAGAGAGCCACTAATATTCAAATGAGGTAGGCAACTGAATCCAAAACAAAAACATTAAAATATACTGCAAAAACACAATTATTTTCTGGTGAATAAACTCAATTTCCTCTCGCATCATACTCAAGTGAAACTAATGTTTTATCAAATTAAAACTAACAACTAGAAATATCACTTTAAACTTTCATTTAAAGAGTAAAAATTAATTTTTAAATTTTCTTTTTAGGACAGTATTAACATATTAAAGTAGGGCTTATGTGTGAATTTATATAATCCCAATTAAAAATTGCGAATTTCCATTTAAAAAAGGTGAACATCCTGAGGTTGTTGGCTGCCTGGGGACTTTGCTTCCTTCATTTCAAGGTAAACCAGTTACAAAGAGATGACACTAAATAACTGGTTGTTTACAACTCAACGTAGACATGGGATAATATTTTTTTTAAATTTGATAATTTTTTTTTAATCTCAAAAATTATTTTTTTCTCCCCTACAGATTAAATCTAAACCTATATAGAATTTTTTCCCCAAACCCAACCCTTTCCTGCCCGCCACATTACATCATTTTTAATAACAGACTCAGCCCTATTTATTTTTCTTCGAAAAAATCAATTATGCAAATTTTCATTTAAACTTATTAAATATTCACTTTGACTTTATTATTTATAAATAAATTACCCTCTTTCACCCTTTTGCGACCATGTTAGAACAAATTTTAAACAAATTCATCGCATTTTCGTAACTTTTCAATTTTCCTTTCTGCAAACAAACTGGAAGCCCAACCCCTCTAACGGAAAGAAAATCAATTTCTCGTTTTTATCATTGCAGAACCGTAAACCAAATATCAAGAAAAAATATCTGAAGCTTAAAGCTACTTTCTATTAGATTTACTACGCAGCATCATCAAATTTCCAACATGCGTTATCAATTCAATACCCTCAGCACTGCCGAAAACAGGTTAGAAACCCATTTATCACGAATTCCGAAGTAATTTCAAACTTTTAATGCAATGAAAAATTAATTTCGTTCCATTTTATCCCCGAACCAGCAAAATCAGTTCCCAGAATTACAATTTTCCTTCTTATTTTGCAAAATATTTCGTTAATCAATGAGCTGAATCGTGTTTTCCCGCTTGCTTGTCACGTTTCCAATTGACTAGACACTGTAATATCGGTTCACCCAAATTGCTAGACAGTTTTTTGTTTGTCCTTTGCAAGGAATGTGCTCCTAACATCAAAATGTCAACAAAAATTCCCCAAAAGAAAAAAAAAAAGAGGGAAAAAAAGAAAAAAACTTTAAACTTCCCCCAAAACAAGAAAAAAGTAATTTCGCAGTATTTATTTACGCCATTCATTGTTTCAATTTTAAAACAAAAAAAAAAAATAAAAAATAAAAAAATAACATCTAAGGGAGGGAGATAAGAGAGAGAGAGAAAGAGAAATAGAAGGAAAATGGTGGCGAACACGTTTTCTAAGTTCGAAAACCCCTCATCAAGCCCACCACCCTCCCCTGCAATCCAAATCCACGACCCAGCAATGAACTGCACACCCCAGTTGGCACAGAGCGCAAAGAGCCCAAGGAAGCGGCAGATGGTAGTAAACTGGTGGATGTCCTTGGAGGCAGCTGGAGACCCACCTGACCATTTTATGCATTACCAAACACTCGCTACAGCACAACACAATCACAGACATTCAACCAATACCAACACATAAGGCCCGACAACAAAACAGGAAAAAAAAAAAAAATTCTCGACACACCACTTCCACTTCAACTCCCTCTGAAAAGTCAAAAATTCCTTAGAGAAAAGAAAAAATTCTCCCCAAAAACATCCATTTGGCCAACAGGCAAGCGTGTCTGCATTTTTTTTCCATCATCCCTTATTTTATTTTTTTTTGTTGGGTTCCACAACTCATCATATCTACCTACTCGTTTTAAAATTCTCCCTCTAAAAAGTGCCTGAAGGTATGGCGTGTTAATGACCCTAAGAGAAATGTATCCCTTTAAATGGATCTCAGCCCCGCCCTGAAGACTATGACCTTAAGAGCTGACTGAAAGAGTGAAGTAAAGAAAAGCAGACATTTTCTTGGTCGCCATGGTTACTTGTTAAAACGATTTTCCATGTTATTACCATGGAAACCGAATTTTTTTCTCCTCCCTTTTCCCATATTTATGGAACAAAATGCCAATCAGGACACTGTTGCAAAACCGCCATATATTCTGCTTGTTATTCGTTACGGTACCACAGTAACGGCTCCATTTTTCTTGTTATTGTTGCTAAGGAAGCCAGTTTTTATGGCTGCATTTTTGTATTAAAGAATAATTACATAATAAATATTAAACCAACCTATAATCTAAGATTTTCCTTTAAGGATTTTTTTTTTTTTTTTTTTTTTTAAGAAAAACTTTAAAACTCACCACTTTTTTCCCAGTGAATTTTCGGATCTTTTTTTATGCAGCGATTCTCCTTCTCGAGAAAGCAATCGAATTTCGCTTTCAGCTTTATCGTCTTTCACTTGTCTTATCGTAGATATATGTCACAGATTTCACTTCAGAATTCAAAACACACGTCGTTCTTTAGAATTAACGCACGTTTTCAGTTTCTTATACAGTTCAGTTCGGTTCGATTTGGTGGCGACAGAGGTATTTTCTTTTTCGTGTTTTTTACTCAAATGTAAAAAGAAATCTCTTCCGCACGGTTCCACTACTTAAGTTTTGGCAGTAGTAATTAATTTCATAAACTCCGGAAATGTCTAAAAAATATCTTTTTTTCTTGTCAAGTTCGTATTTTCAGCACTCGAGTGACATTAAATTAAAAACATACGAGAGCAAGTTAAAACACAGAAAAATAATAACAAAAAGAAAAAAAAAATTCTTTTTCCTGAGAAAACGGTAAGGGTGTGATCCTTGGCAGTGTGTTATTCCACTAGAATTTCACTAGTATATCACAAAATGTATAGAATTGTACAAAAATAAATATCTTCTTTTACTCTCCTATTTTTGCAAGCAAAAAAATTCGTGGCAGTGACAAGTTTTTCTCTTGAGCAAAAAAATGAACAAAAATAACGGAAAATAAAAAAAATAATAATAATTAAAAAAATGAAAACATGAGTACCACACGAACACTGATGAACATGTCTTTGTTTTGCGTAAATTGCAGCGAAATCGTACAAATCCTTGGCAGTGAATGTAGCAAATTTCCTCGTCTTCGCTATACCATCACTCTACCTCCATTTTGGCTGCCGATTGCCAGCGTTCATTTTCCTCGTTTCTCGCCCAGCAACAAATCCGATTCGAATCCGCAGCAGACAAGCACATGACGTATATCTTCGTGCATTCACATCACCTGCTTTACAACATCATGCACACGTCGCATCACCAAAACACGCAAAAAAACAACGTGGAAACGGAAAAAATCCATTCAAAACGGACGGATCTCGCGACGCGATCGTGACATTCGAAACTATCGCCGCATATTAATCCCACTCGATGGCGACAGCGACGCCTTTTGTTGTTTTTCTTGCAAAGAATCGCCGAGTTCCTAGCTTCTTCGACCTACCAACCAGTACTAGCTCATCGTACCAGCGACACAACTGCTTCCTTTGTCCAGGCGAGTCAGGAAAGGCAGGTGCGGTCCAAATCCAGAGGGGAGTCGGGCAGAAAACGATGGACTCGTTGCCATTGGTTACCATTATGCTTAATGTGCCTTTAAATCATCGCTTCTAGCTATCGCTTTTCATTCGCTCCGAACCGCAGTCTCTTCGCGCGTTTTCACAATACTAAATTCTCATTTTACCCCCTGCTTTCACACTTTTGTGCGCAAACACGTTTTGTTTATCGGAAAAGCAGCAAAATGGCGGATAGGATAATAGTGTTATCTATCAGTCGCTCGCTCGCTCGCTCGCAAGTCACGTCGAGATTTTATCGGTTGCATTATTTAGTGCTCTTAATTAATTGCGGTTTGAAATTTTTTTTTTTTTTTTATGTATCCCTAGTTGGTGCGAAAAAGATCCATTTCATGAGCGGCGAAAGGAGGATAATCAATTAGGCTAAAAATAACTGTGCGAGACCCGAGACATGAGAAAACAAAAGAATTTGTCCCTCACATTTACATCGCTTTCGCTTATCGCTCCGCACAAACCGGATGCTTATGACGAGGCCAAGACGACGTTACTTTCATATTTATTTTTTTCTTCCTTCTTTTAATAACTCGATTCAAAGCGGATGTAATACTTTCAAGGTTTTGTTTGGGCCCTTTTCACGAAAATTTGACCTAAATCTCACCTAAATGTCAGTTTTAATCATTTTTCTATTTTTTACCCTCATTATCGCTCTCGCTTTTACAGCGCCATCTGTTACCGGAAACATAGTGTAAATATATGGCGGTTTCGTTTTTTTTGGGGTGTTAAGTTAGATAAATAAGTGTTTGAGTAAAAATAAAATGTTAACTTACCATTTGAATGCAGTGAAGTGAAAATAAACAAGTCCTAGACCGTATAAAAAAGGAGCATCCTGGGAAATATAAGAATTGGGATGTTAAAGACATGTTTTATTTACAAACTCGAAAAAAAAAAAAAAAATTGTTTTCTTGTATCGGTAGAAATCAAATAATCAAAGTAATAGTTACCTTCCAATAATCTTCTTTAAGTTGGTAAAATTTTTGATAAGCCGAAAGCGCTAAATCGAATAAAATTTATTACAATAAATACAATGAATGAATAAATAAATAAATAAATGCATTTTTGTTAATACCTCTGGTATAATCTTCAAGAAGTAGATGAAAATGGCCAAGTTGTTTAAATACTTTGGGATTGAACTGTGGCAACGAAGACTCCGAACAATTCTTGTCTCGCTCTGCACCATTTTGTTTGCTTTGCAGATTCTTCTTCTGTTTTTCTCTTTGCTGTTGGACTTGGATGAGCAATTTTTCGAAATGTTTGATAGCCTGCAACAACAAATAATTTTATATTTTCAAAGAAACAAACCCAAAAAAAAGAAGAAGTTTTTTTCCTATAATTTCTTTATTTCAATTTCAAAATTAATTCTCCGTAAGGAATAAAAGACTATTTCTGTAATCATTTCTGATTAAACTTTTTCTACCCTACAATTTGAAATTTACAAACAAAGAAAAGATACCTAAAAAAAAAAAAAAAAAAAAAAATCAAACTATTAAATCCAGCTGAACTAAGATCCCAAGGCATCTTTTGTTTCTTCATTCTATACTACAATCCCATCGGCCACCTGTCACTCTAATTGCCATCCTCATCTGAGAATTTCAAGTAGACACAGCTCATCATCATTTTTGATTTGAAGGTTGTGCTACATTTAACTTACGAAACACCTACCTAACATTATCATAATCATAAATATATATATAACAAAAATAAATGATCACTTACTCTTCTAATGCATTAAAATGTCAAATTTCGTGGAAGGCTTTATTCATAGTAATACTTAATGTTGAGTTTGCTAGGTAAATAGTGTGAATTTTCTTCTGATTGTGGTAGTTTTATAAGTTAGATATTTTATTTTAAATTTTCTTTCTCATTTAGCCATCGTTTTTGATGTTATTTCGCAGAAATTAACCATCCAATGTACTTGTACCACTTCATCCTACTTTGTGTCGGGTTTGTACAGATGCGCCATCTGTTGATAATTCGGGAAATCAACAGATCAAAAGGTCAACATTCTATCATCTAATTTCACTTGAATTTAATTAAAAGTTGACTCCTAAGTCCAAAAATTAAAACCAAAAAATAATTCTTAATTACTTTCTAATTCAATTAAAGTGAACATTTTGATTTATTGCTTCTATTTGCCATTTGGCCTTTTTCGCATCAAAACGTGAATGAAAAAGTATTTTTACCCTGAAATTAACTATACATAAATAACAAAAATCCTTTAGAAATTATTACTTTAGTATTTATTAAGTAAAAAAACAAAAACATTTATAAGCTGTAAAACTAATTTAAAAAAAAAGTGATATTTTCTAAGAAATTACACAAAATATATTTAAAAATAACTTTACCTGCTATAAAAACAACTTTTAAAGCAAAAGTTTTTCATAGTTATTTCAACAATATCTAATATTTTACAGTTTATAAATAATTTAAAACTAAATTTTAAAAAAATTAAAATTTAATATAACTATGAATTTAAGATATTAAAAACGGTATATAATTACTATACACAAATTTTATAACATTATTAAATCGATTCTAATCCTTGAAAATAAAAAACTTAATTCAAATTATGATTGGCAGGCATCAATACAATCAATATTTGAAATGATCGTGACAATTTGGAAATCGAATGATTTTCGCCCAATGTTAATACCACTCGAAAAATATTACTGAAAGCGTCGAAAGTGAGATAAACGTCGTCAACACGAAGATTTTGGTGCGAGATTCGTGGAACGGAAGGAGGATACAAAATACAGATAAAAATCGTTTGAAATTTGTACTCACTTTCTGAACCAAAGTCTTTTTCGTTGCATTTTCGGCCACGCTCAACTTCAGGAATCCAAATAATCGACTAAAATTAGGCATAAAAAATGTACGGTTAGAGAAAAAACTATAGAAAACAAAAGTAATTACCAATCCACTGTCATTAGGCCTACTGATAGAACCAAACTCATACACCAAACTCACCTGTCAATATCTTCGAGTCCGCTCAATTCTTGCGACGTTAAAACGGAATCGTCGTGTTCATTCGTCATTTCTAAAACACAACGACTCTCCCATAGCACCGAGATTAAGATATTAAAGCCAAATTCGTACACGAAACACACTAAACGTTGAAAATCATCGCCATCGTAGGGAGCGCCCTGCTTGAAAAGCGACAACTGGCGGCGGTTGTAGAAACTTCATTAATAAAATGAGTTTTACTTTTCTTTATTTAAAAATATATCTTCATCAAAATCGCTTACTAATCAATTTTTAAATAATCTCAGCCATTTACAATGTCTGTAAGGTTAGGGCAATAAATGAGGACAAAGCGATCCACACCCTGATCCCAGGAGTGATAATAAACATTGTGACGTCATCATTTGTGAGAAACTTGTACGGTGAACGATGCAGAATTCTTTCCAGGTAGGTAATGCTACCGTAAAGTGCCTCGGTTATTGCAGTATACGCAAGAGGCAAAATCAGCCAATCTGTTTGGCGTTTTTGGAATATTTGTAATTAGAAAAACGTTCAACTAGATCGAAACCTTCCCATACATCGAATTAAACAGTAAGTAGCACATCGCAACAATCAAACTCAAACCTTGCAGCGCAGTCTAGACAGGAGAGGAGAGTTCATTTCACTATTTCACTAATTTGTTATGGTTATTTATAGAAATTTATTTGGAGTAAAAGCATGACTTCCAGATCCAAGAAAGATGACATTATCGAAATATTAGATGTGCGAGGACGGAGAAGTGATTCTTTTCGAGATTATTTAAATGGATTAAGTAAAGCTTCAGCAGCGAAACAAATTTCTGTGGGTGGAATAACAGGGTGGTAAGTTAAGCACTGACACGAAAAATAAAAGTAATAATATGAACAGAGCATTCTTCTTTCATTTCTAGGTGTGCTGGCTACGTGTTTACTAAAGTTGGAAAAATTGCCGCTGTTTCAATTGGTGGCGGTTTGCTGCTGCTCCAGGTGCGTTTGACTGTTTAAATTTTAAAATGATTTTTTTTTTTTTCTCACCTTAATTTTTTCCTGACTTTATTTCAGATTGCGAACCATCAAGGTTATATTCGAATCAACTGGAGCAGAGTTAACAGCCACCTGGAACAAGCGCGAAAAGAAATGAAGAAGGAGGCAAAACGCACAGGACCTAGAATTGCAAATGAGGTTTAATTTTTTAAAGTACCGGTAATGATAATAATTGCTTACTAACAAAAAAATTCCTTTTAGGTGCAGAGATTCGTTCACGAGAATGCAATTTTAAGTACTAGTTTTGCTGGAGGGTTTTTACTGGGAATCGCTTGTTCATGACGCCATACATCAGCCCAAGTCGATGTCGTTAGCTGGAAAACTTCAAAAAAAATCAATGGCAGTGTGTTAGGATGTTTAATTAGTACATTTTAACATGTGATCTAACTGTACTTAGTAGTCAAGTCGCAATAAACAAACATTATTCAACAAAATTTAATTTAAAATTAATTTTTAATTCATTTTGCCAAAACACAAACCTCAAAAATATTTTTCTTACACTTTGTACAACTTTTTATTTCACATTTGAAATTATTTTTGCCAAAACAAATATATTTCCCAAATAAAAACCCAAACCAGCCATCCATAGGCAAAAAAAGGTATTCATGCCTTTGAATTCGAGCAAATACGCGAAAAATAACCATACGCATTGCGTGGCAAGCCAAATAATAACGCAAATAAAGATTTGTCTGCTGCTCATACGAAGTCGCGGTATAATAAACGGTATCAAACCGATGTACCATAGGAAGTACTGCGACGTGCACACTTTATTCAAACTTACGAACACCAAAGTCTGTGCAAACAGAACTAACGGTAAATTTTTTTTCTCATAAAATTTTAATCCGATGAGCAAAAGCAAGACAAACTGAGGTAAGAACGTAAGTAAATTTAGCAGCGATATGTCAGAGCTGGTCAAGTATAGCATGTAAAAATACGGCGAAAAATTATGCCGGACGTCTTTGCGCATTGCATGATATAAATACGCTTCCATAATAAACTTTTTACCGTACCAATAATACCCGAAATACGTGAGCGACGCTAGTGAAGCGATGGTAGCACCCACGAATTTAAATCTTTGCCAATTTGGGCGAAACGAGAACCACATTTTCATCCATTTCGATGTGTGTCTGCTTGTCCTTTTCAGGGCCAGATAAAAAGACAGACAATAAATTAACGGGTATATCCTAAGATGTATGGATAAACCAAAAACTATTCCTGCTAAAGTGGGTCGTTTTGTTTCTAGCAAATATAGCGTTGTTAGCACCAGACATATCATGAGACTGTCCGCGCTGCCGCGAGTCGAAATGACTAGCGTCAAAGGGTTAAACAGCCACACGAACGTCGACATGCGGGTCCATCGTGCACTGGTACGGTAAATAAAGTGCAGACAATAAATTAAGTAGCCAGTTATTAAATCGCATGCTGTAAAAATCAATTTGCCGCAAATCGGGTCTAAATAGATATTTAGCGTCAAAATCCAGGCTATTAATGGTGGGTAGCGATAGGTTGGACGCAAATACGGTGATTTTCCCTCGGTTACGAATCTTGCAGCATCGGTGAAGACTTGGTAATCGATGTCCGTATATTTGAGAGAGAATGTCGTGTCATGCCAAGTTCCGTAAAGGATCATGCACAGGCGGATGAGTGTTGCACAGACTAGTTGTTGTCCAAACCATATTTTGAATTGTAATTTTCGAATTTCCGGAACATTTTGGTTTTCTGAATTTGATGTGCACGATGACGAGACCTCACTGGCGGCCGGGGTATGCGTTCTTTTCATGGTCCTTTGGTTTGAATCCGTCACAGCTGAAGGGTTGATAATCCCATTTCTTACAGCATTCTTTTAGTTTGTCGATCACATACTCGCAGGCATCTTGTTGGTAGTTTTTCGCTGAAACAAGTGTTAAAAATTGTATAGTTACCGGTATCTTAGTTTCTTTAATATTTATATATATTTTTTTTTTTGTTGTTTTTGTTTTTGATTTTTGCTTTTACCCACAAGACAAGCTTGTAATTCACAAGCATATTTGTGACAAGGATCGTCTTTCCGTTCTTTCACCATTCAGAGTCATGAAATGAACAGCTAACAAGTAAATAAATAAAAAAAGAACTCTGAATTCGGAAAAGAACGCTCGAATTTAAAGGCACGAGGGGCACGAGTGAGGAAGACGATCACAAGACCATGCCTCGAGTGCGCGCGAGCCGCGTGCGTTACTTTGTCATGGGATCGTGGCGCCATCTTACGACCATATTTTCAACCAGAATTAAACTTGTTACATAGCACTAAAATAGCTGAAATTTAAAAAAAAAAATAATAAAAATAATAAAAATAAAAATAAAGCAGTTTTCTTTTTTTTTCTGTGTTTATTGTTTTAAAATTGCTATTTTTTGATATTTTATATTTATATACAGCCTATTGCAAATTCGTGTATTCTATATATTAATTAATCATCTTTTGTTGATAATCCAAAAAATAAATGTAGTATTGAACAATAGCAAATCGTGCACGCGAATATGATGGACCATTCAGCTAAACGAAGCGGCCGTAGTCACAATATCTCCTAAAAATCATTTCGTTGTTTTTTATGACAGTAACATTGCTGTTATTAAAAGATTTTTTTACTAATGCGTTATGTTCTCTCTCGTGCTTTAGAAACCAGTCTTTAGCTGCAAAACAATTTTTAATTTTCATTAAAAATTTAAATTTAAATATATAATAAAACAAGTACTCACTTTGACAAACAATGTTGCAATAATAGCGAGGATTACTCCATTTTTCCTCTATGCATCTGGGAACAGAAAAAAAAAAGTAAAATAATAATACAAATTACTCACGTACGAATTTCAGGGGCAGCAACGTGCTTTCCAGTATACAAATGTTCAGCAGAAAAGCTTACTGTGGACACTCCTTAAAATCATCGTATATAGTTGCATTGCAAGCAGCACAGTGACGGAGTTTTAGCTCCTCGTAGGCGGAAATGCCGCTCGTGAAATTAAAAGTGTCGGTATTGGTCGAACTGTCTTGCAAATTAATTCTGAAGTCAGTATTAGTCGTTGCATCTTCCAACCGAGCTCGTTTCGGTGTACTAATTCGATGGTGCTTCGATGGTTTTTTCACCTCTGTTTGTACGTGGTCTGTAGTATTTGACTTTGATTTCTTTTTTTCCAAACTATCATCTTTTATCTGGCTCTGATGTGTAGTTGCAGATCTTTTTTCGATAAGTTTTTTTTCGGGTGCCAAATTTTGATTCATCCTTTTCTCTGCTACAATTTTTACCATTTTGTTAATGATATCGCGTTCGACGTGTTGCAAATAATTCTTCTGCATTTCACTGATGACAGACAAATATTTCTTGTTTTGTTCATCTTCAGAATTTTGCCTTTTGCGCGTGTTAGTCACCACATCGAGCCTTTCGTCAACGTTTTTAATGCCTTTTCTCATTTTCCTCACTTCAAAAGACCATCTTTGCAATCTCCTGATCACGGATTTCGTTTCCAAGCACTCCAGGTTTACGTATGCAAATCGCTTTGTGACATATATGATACTTTGTTGATTGGAGAGTAGAAATTTTCGAATCCATGTAACTTGGCTTCTGCTGACATTAAGAAGTTCCACAAGTTTTTTACCCCAGCGTTTGATCATGTACACTTCCAAATCTCTCGGTTTGAAATTAGACTCTAAATATTCTTCAGGAACCGTCCAATATTCGGCTCTCGAGTTCCCAATATCTTTTGCACGCAACCATTTGTAGAAGATTTCTCCCAGAGCGCAAGCGAAGTTGACGACAACAAATTGGTAACTTTCATCTATGAACTATATCCGCAAAGAAATGAAAACATAAAATATAAAAGTAAAATACAATACCGGTACAGTTTTGTATTCAAATTAACATTTCTGCATTGCGTTATAGAGTAGTTTCTCAATTGAACCATTAACTGTAGAAGGATTTGACTATCAATAGACAATACATTTCTTTCTTTTCCATTTTGACTCGATTGTGTCATCAAAAATCAGTGCAAAGTGAGATCTGCAATGTTTGGAAGATGGAAGTTCACGGAGCTGGAGCTGGATTAAACGTCAACATTTAACAGCAGAAATTGACACAACTTAAACATCAGTACTGGCTTCTGCACATTAACAAAATGTAATGAAATAAACATTTTTAAATTAAAGAAAAAAATTCTTTATTGTGTATGTTCATTCCAGCTTAGCAGCTATTGTCACTTTGGAGACTTCCAAACTTCCAAAATTTTACTTCTCACTTTCTCACTTCTCACACTTGTCGACATAACCAAACCCCTATTATCCTTCTTATAAGATACATTTCATCTTAAACAAACACATTTTCTTCTCGTGAACCATACCTGGCCTTCTGATAGTATAATTTCTGTAACTCCAACTGGTGTTGGCTCTGCAATAACAAGCAATTAATAAAAAATTGCAAAAAATTTATATATCTTTTTGCTATACTTTCAAACACTACATCCCAGCAGTAGGATATTACAGCATCAGTTGAAGCTAAAATTGCAATTAGAATTATAAAAAAGAAGTTTTTTAAAATTCAAATTTTGATCTATACCTTGTACAAATCTGTTGTGGAGTAACTGAGTTAGAGAAGTAGTTGCAATTGGCAAACCTTGACTAAACTATAAAAAAATGTATACCGGTATACGATACTATAGCATACGCGCTTAGTACTCAAACTACTAAATAATAAGCATACTTTGTCAACTTTTTGTATTTCAGGCTGTAAGCAAAAGGTTAACCAGAATCGAAACCAAAACTCTTTACCCTGAAAAAGCAATCGGAATTGAAAATAAACTGTAAAAATCCTTCAGCAATGTTCTTAAACCTGTTCTTGTATCATTTGTTCAAATAAAGCTGCACGATTTCGAACGAAATTCGGTCCACATCCGTATTTAAGCACCGACTCATAACTAGTTTCGACTATGTTGCTTCTTAGATCAATATATCGCATTATAATACTTAGTTTTCTGATTGAGTTTGGAAATTACACTGAAAATTTTGAGTATTTACAAGTAGGCAATTTTTCTTGCTTTTAAATAAATGAAACCCTACATATTCTCAATAATTAAATACCCATATAACATCACGATCGATACCAGCCATCTAGCGACAGAATAATAACTTAACAGAAAACAATCAACCTCTGATAATAACAATGATAATACGGTACTTATAATAATAATAATAAAAAGCAACATTAAAATTATTAAAATTACTACAATTTTCAAATTTTTCAATTTTTAATTTCATATTTTACAATTTTTATAGATTTTAAAAATTCTCATAAGGTAGTGCAATAATGTTTTCTTTCGTGGTTTTGGAACCAGTGGTTAGCTGTAAAAGAAACAAAGAATACAAATACCGTACGAGTAAATAAAAAGTAAAAATCAAAGGCCTGTATTCATGAAAATAGGTTAACCCTTAAAGTACCAGCTAGTGGATAAACATCCACACAATTCTCTAGACAGAGATAAAAAATAGAAAGAATTTTTTTAAAAATATGAAATTTTGCAAGTTTGACTCTTTTGTAATGAACTAATCATTTTTGTAATTTTTATGTCAATAAATTACTTAATTATGAATTATTAGCAATTAATGATTGCTGCCCCTGAAAATTTTGCATTTGAAGGTAGAGTGGCTTCACCTACACGACTAATTAAAAGGGGTTTAAAAGGGGACTCTTCTGTGTTACTAATGCATGACATTGTGGATGTTTATTTACTACCTTAGGGTTTTACGTTGGATTTTTTCGTTGGTACTTTAAGGGTTAAAATAAAACAAAATACAATTTAACACAAGACATCATCAACCGAACCGAACCGACCTACCAGTGAGAGGATTGTAAGAAGAAGAAATTTATACTAACGGTATCAAGTTACAAAGCCTTTCGAGCACTTACTCTGACATACAATACCACAGTAATATCTTGGATTTGGCCAAATTTCGTCTATACATCTAAGAATTAATAAAAACACTCGTAGAAATTAAAATCCGATGTAAAAAACTTACTGCTGGCATTTGTTGAGCTTGCCTAAAGTGTTGAAACAACTGGCGCAATGTTGCTCTGCTTTCTTTGCTTCTTCAACGGCTGCTGTTATTTTCACGTTTTCTTTCCCAGCTGCCTTTCTCTCATTAGATGAATCGAAATTGGTACATTTGCAGTTGAGTCCTTTTTTACCTTCAGCATTTGGTTCAAATTTGTTTTGCATGCGTCTTGGCGAGTTCAGTTGTCTGGTGGATGAAGCCGAGTTGTTCTTCACGTTGGTGGAAGCGACGGTCGGAAATTTTGTTATGGATTTCGGAATGCGTGATGGCAGATCTGATTTCAGGTTCTTGTCTCCGGCAACTTCGCACAGCGAGACCAGCTTTTTGCTATGTTTAAACTGTTTCTTGGGCAGCAGTGGTGCAACTGCCACATCTGCTGCTCCTGCTGCTGATGCTGATGCTACGAGTTGTTTCTCAAGCGCTGTTTTGAAACCTTTGTTCTCGTTGATCGATTCAATTGATGGAGGTACGCCGTCGTTGCTAAAGATCTCACATTTTTCGATGGTGCTTAGTTGGGAAACGATCGATTTGAGTTTGTCGATGGCACGTAAATCGACAGCCGTGATTTTGTTGTCCTTCGCGAAATCTGCGTTCATCTTGCTTAGTTTCTCGATGTTCGCGTTGATTTTTTTCAGTTTTTCCGTCTCGGCCTTCTGGTTGCCTTTTCCGGTCTTGTCGATCACAATCGAATCGACGCTCTTCTTCGAGAACGCCGACGCCACTCTGGAGTGCTTGAATCTCTCTATCGGAGTCGGCCTCGGAACTGATTTACTGATATTGGCAAGGGAACTGCAATTAGCATTTCTTGGTATTACGATCGATTTAGAGCAAGCAGAAACGGGAAATTTGTTGAAAGTAAGTTTGGGTATCGTTGATTTCTTCAGGGGGTCGATTCGGTTTGTTTCGACGGTCGCTGTGGTCGAAGTGGACCCGCACGTGTCCTTGATGATGGACGAATGCCCCTTGTTATTGCTCCGACGGCGGTAGAAGTCACAAAGATCGAGACTGCGCTCCGAACTCCGTTCGCTTCCAGTGGTCGTTACGTCGGTGTTGGTGCATTTGGCCGAACACACGACGTCTGTGTTGGTTTCTTTCTGGGCGTACTCCAGCTCGGTGCAAGTCGAGTTGTCTTGCGTGGGTTTGTCGAGATAAGTGTCGGTCCACACCTGGGCTACCGTCGTTACCGCGTGGTGGCAAGAAAATGAATCAAATTTGGTGTCTGTTGATTTGTGAGCAGATTCTTTTATCACGTTGTTTGTTGAATTGTCTAGAATCAAACCGTCGAGGTTGGTATCGGTTGCTTGGTGATTGGATAAATGAGGCAAACCATTCAGAGAGTCTGTCGTCGTCGTAGATTTGCTCGCGAGAATAGCTGTGTGGTATTCGGAGCTGATTGACTGATGAGTGTATTCGCAACTGTACTGTGTGTAAACACTATTGCAATCGCGTTGGCTAATTGAAGTCGCGTCGTTGAGCGCAGTAACGGAGAGTTCTGTTTGAAGAGAAAAGTTTGTGAAGTTACCTTAATATGATTTTTGTTTCTTTTTTCATTACCTTTAAAATGATCGGCAGTGCTGGTGGATCTATTAATTGAAACTGGATAAGTGGTGTTAGTGGATTTGTTGAGCAATGCGATCGACGCTGAGTGGTAAGACTTTGACTTAAATAAAATGTTCGTGTCGCTCAAGGTCTTGTAGAAGTTAATTGGCGGTGTATTAGTGGCCTTAGTGGCCAAGTTGCTGACGCAGATGCGAGCCGTCGCAACGGGATAGACAAGCGCAACAGTGTCGGGAGTAGATCTGTCAAAGTTCTTGGGAAAATGGCGTAAATTAAACTTTTCGTCGCTAGAGTTGTCAATTGCTTTATCTTTTTTCAAATGCTTCGCAATGCCGTCGCAAGTGTTGACGCAAACTGCACTGGTGTACGTGTGCGATTTGCCGTAATTCCCGTCGCTCAACGAACTTAATTTGAGTTTGAAGTTGTTGTCGAAACGAGTTTTGGCCGATTTGTGACTTTTTATAATATTTTGAATGCAGTCGCTCTCTTCGGTGCTGGAAGGCTGACTGTCGGGTACGGAATCGCTCGTATCGATCTTAATAAAGCTGATTTCGGAAGAAACATGTTGGATGGCGTCAGATCGATGCGTGCCTGAAAGCGAGCAAGCCCCTTCAGTGATTTTCTCCACCGGACAGAGACTTGCGTCGACTGATGTTGACTTCTGCATCCATCGCGAGGCAATGTTGTTATGGCGCAGTTCTCCTTTCTGCTTAGACTGCTTAACGTTATGGGGCGTTGTAACGTGCAAACTGGAAACTGTGTATGTCGTAGTGCTTTGCGCATGCTTGAAACCCGTTTGATCTTTTGGGTTATTCTTTTTCGCTTGACGCGCGCCTCGGAATTGTTTGTTTTCCCGCTGGGCGTCGCGCCTTTCGTCAACTTCTAAGATAATTTTCTTCATTTTTTTCACTTTCGACTCCCAGTTCTTCAAGTGCCGAGTCATCATTTTGCTCTTGAGACATTCTGTTCTGGATTTCTGGTACGTTTCGTCGTCGTCGGTACAGTACCAATTGCCTTTAACTCGCAAACATTTTCGCACCCATGGAACTTGCTCCAGTCTGACTCCGAGTAACCCCGGCAAGTTTCGCCCCCATTGCTTTACCATGAATTTTTCCAACGATCCAGGTTTGAAATCGGTATCTAAGTAGTTCTGCGGGATGGTCCAGTACTTTTGTTCGATCTTGCAAGCGTTCTCGGCTTTTAGCCATTTGTAAAAGACTTCACCAAGCGCGCATGCGAAACTATGTTGCACGTATTGAAACGTTTCGTCTATGAACTGAACATTTCAATTATATTACACTGTTTGCACGCATGACTGAGCGGTAAACTTACTTGGGTGTCGGTGACAACGATTTCGATTATTCCAACGGGGTTAGGATCGTCTGAATTAAAGAAACAATATTTGGAGCGAGCTGAAATGACACTTCCGGTTCGACGGTGGGCTTGAAAATTCTGACACATCTAATGCAACGCTTAGAATATGTGTTCGTAAAATTTTAAGCCAAAAATCAAACAAAAAGTGGCATCTTAGTCAGCTCCAAATTGCAATGGGTCGTTATAAAAGGTACAAATTTGGATTACGGTACGCTAAGTTAATTGATACAATGATGTTTTACCGTCAAAAATGGTGTGCCAGCAAAAGTTGATTGCATCACGACTTGAAACTAAAAGTCACACGTCAAATAAAGGTTTCAAATCTACAAATGTTTGAATATTTCACTGCCTTACACACCTTGAACAAATCTGCTGTGAAGAAATTGTCTGAGGGATGTGGTTGCAAAGGGTAAGTGTCTGGAAAACTTAAAATAAAAAAGTAGACAACTATGTTTTTGTACAATAGAACACTCATAATCCTACCTCGTCTTGTTCTTTTATGTCTTGTTGTAGGCAAAATGTAAGCCAAAAGCGAAACCAAAATTTGACTCCCTATACACAAATTACATTAAAACCTCAAAATTGTATCATGCGAAATAAATTACTTGTTGTTTAATCATTTCACGAAATAATTTCCATCTGTTCTTTACAAAATTAGGCCCGCAACCATATTTCACAACTGCGTCAAGGTAAACTGTGTCTCCTTTTTTGTTCAAATCAATAAATTTCATGGCCATAATTGTTTGTTGAACTAAACACTACTGATAAATTTTAAGCGCTGGGCACTAAAACATTTTACGCAAAATTTGTTTTTAGAATTCACATTTTCACAAACTATAGAATCAACTTTAAAATTGCATCTTTGTGATACGGTAACAAAAGAAATGCCACGTTTCACGTTTCACGTTCCACGTTTCACGTTCCACGTGACAGTGTCACGAGATTATTTTAAACGTTCGAAAAATAGACAATTTTTTTTTACTTTAAAACTGACATATGACATGCGACATATCAAAATTTTAAGTTAAACAAATTCTTAAATTTTTTTATTTCGAAAAAATGAAAGTTCCACTTCAAAATCAAGGCAAGAAGGCTGCGTCTTCGGCGGAAAAAAAACGTGCACAAATCTGTAAGAAGAAGAAGAAGCTTCCAAAGTTTGAAATTGAACGAGGGTTCAGAAAGGTAGGCTTGAAATATATGCCTAAATTTCAATTTTTAGTAAACAATGTCACGAAATTGTTTTCAACATTCGAAAAATATGAATTTCTTTACTTTAAAACTGACATGACATATTTTCATATCAAAATTTTAAGTTAAACAATTTCTTAAATTTTTTTAGCTTGCGAATTTGAAACTTCCAAATGAAAAGCAAGGCAAGACGGCTGCGTCTTCGGCGGCAAGAAAACGTGAAGATAACTGTGAGAACAAGAACCTTGAACTTGAACGAGAGTTCAGAAAGGTAGGATTGAAATATCAAAATTATTTTCAACATTCGAAAAATATAAATTTCTTTACTTTAAAACTGACATAACATGTTTCCATATCAAAATTTTAAGTTAAACAATTTCTTAAAAATTTTTAGTTTGCGAACCTGAAAGTAGTTCCAGTTAAAAATCAAGTCACGAAGGCTTCGACTTTGGCGGCAAGGAAACGTGCAGAAATCTCTGTGAACAAGAGACTTGAAATTGAAGAGTTAAAAAGAAAGGTAGGATTGAAATGTATGCCTAAATTTCAATTTTTAGTAAACAATGTCGCGAAATTATTTTCAACATTCGAAATAATAGACATTTTTTTACTTTAAAACTGACGTGACATATTCCCATACCAAAATTTTAAGTTAAACAATTTCTTAAATTTTTTTATTTTCGAGAAAATGAAAAAACCAGTTCAAAAAGAAGTCGGTAAGGCTGTGTCTTTGGCGGCAAGGAAACGTGCAGAAGTCTGTGCGAACAAGAAGCATGAACTTCATCGAGAGTTAAGAAAGGTAGGATTGAAATGTGTGTCTAAATTTCAATTTTTAGTAAACCTTTTCCTTTTGGTTATTTTTTCATTTATTTATTAAATTAAATAAAGCCCACGAGAAAAATAGCACGAGTCGATGTGGAAAACGGGAATCCACAAGAGATTCGTCGCCGCAAAGAAGCGATGGTCCATATTAAGAGAAAAGAATTTCACGACTTCATTCGCGCTAACAGAAAATTGAAAGAGGATCACAAACAATTGAAAGAAAGTTACGTCTCCCTCAAAAATCACGAGTTACTTTACTACAAACAAGCCTGCTCAAGATTGGAAAAGGAGAACAAGAGCATTGTGCGTTTCTTCGAGCAAAACATGGCCATCAAGAAGCAGTTGAAGAAGATCCAACTCAAACTCGAAAATAGCAACCTAAAGAACTACGTACTGAAGAAAAGATTACACAAGATGAATGTTGATGCCGCCCGTGGACGTCCTTGTGAATGAATCAACCCTGTTCTCAATCTGGCTAAAATTATAAAAATGGCAACACAAATAATTATTACAATCGCTGAGTAAAGTAAAATCTGTAAACGTCTTAACATTTTTAGTTACTCAACATTTTTAGTTTTTGTGGTATGAAATAAGTAAATTAAACGTCTGTGTCAACAAAAAAAAAAAAAAAAAAAAAATTGAATAAAATAATGTAACAATACTGCAAAAATAATGTGTCATTTTGTAATGTGCATATGACTATTGGATTCTTGAATCAACAATATCAGGTCGCCATCACATCACATCGGATCACAGTCTTATTTTAGTACCGGTATCAAAATTTCATGCATTAAAGCGACAACTAGAAGTCTGCATTAACAGACTTTTCATTAGGCCGTAAATTGCACTGGACATGGTTGGACAACAAAAGACTGTAATCAGCCGAAACACATGTGTTAATAAAAAAACAACACCAACATTGAAAACGATTAAAATCAAACAGTGTCAACCATTCGATGGCACAACAACACCAGCCAGTAAAGTTCGATTGGAGTCATCATCGCAAATCCCAGTTCCGTGTGCGGTACTAAAGGTATATTAGCACTACCAAATAAAGTTGCAGCAAAATCATCTTTAGTCTATGTAGCTATTGTAAACTTAGATACTATTTCAGAAACTATTTCAATTCTTCTATTTTAGTCAATCAAACCGCATATTTGTACTGCATAAATGGTTATAACTTTGATGTCATGACCAGGGGACCAGCCCAATACAGTTTACTAAAACTACAAAACTTGATAATTCATAAAAATGATTTTGCAGATTCTGTTGACATAATTTTGTACGCACTAATATATTCTTAGCAGAAAAAGAAATTGAAAAAGCCAATGCCTACATCAAGTAGAAATTCAGAGCCAATTCACGTCATTCAACCCAGAGATCCAGTTACGGTTAAGTGCACTTTATCACAAGTAAAAGCTAGCAA
Organism: Geophilus truncorum; assembly: GCA_034695745.1. Lineage (NCBI taxonomy): Eukaryota > Metazoa > Arthropoda > Chilopoda > Geophilomorpha > Geophilidae > Geophilus > Geophilus truncorum. The sequence continues at coordinate 19,674 of JAQFZP010000043.1, read as the reverse complement.
ACAAGGATGCCTTCTAGGGTTTTTTAATAACGAACAATTTCAACGAGAACACGAGCGAATGAAAACGGAGCGTGATGATTTTAAAGTTGAGAGTGAGAAGTTGCAAGAAAACTTGAAGTTGCTTACCAAGGATTACGAAAAGTTAAAGGAAGAAAATACCTCGTTAAAACAGAGCGAGGAGTTGGTGCTTAATGACTATGAGTATTTTCGACGAGAGCACTTGAAGTTGAAGCAAGAAAACACGAAAATTCAGAATGATCTGGAAAAATACATGACGCTGTACGACCAAATTAAATTAAAGTACGACAAGTCGAAATTGGAGAATGAAGAAATAAAGCAGGAAAACCAACTTTTGCAAGAAGAGAATATCGAACTGTTAAGTAAATACGATAGGCGAAGAGGGAAAAGCGCATTGTTTCAGGCTACAAATGAAGAACTGCTGAATAAATACGAAAAGATTAAGCACAAAAATGAAGTGCTAAAAGAGGAAAATGAAACACTTCTTCTCGAGTTGGATCAGTTAAAAAGTGAAGTTTTGGAAAGTAAGTTGTCTGTAAGTCTTACATTAATAAGGGGATTTCCCATAAAATAAATGAGGTTTAAGAGATGAAGAAATTAATTATTTATAATTGTCAAGGTTCACCTCTTTTAATGGATAATTTTGGTACTCAGTCATCAATAAGGTGTATATTTAAATGTTTTTGTTTAGTTTCAGAATCACTGGCTCCTGGATATAAAAAGATTGTTGTACCTACTAGAAATGTAAAAAGTTCAACGAGGAGTACGAAAAGTTCAAGCAAAAGTGGTAAAAGTACAAGCAAAAGCACTAAAAGTTCAAGTGTTGACAGCATGCAATCAAGATTTTCTTCGACTGATAACGTAAATATTTACTGATAATGACCATTTGTGACAGAATATGTTGAAATTTGATACCTACGTTTTAAATTAATGTAAATTGATTTATGGAAATTTCAATACCGGTACCTCATTACCAGAAAATATTTTTTTCCCCATTTGCAAAGGTACAAATTTCAGCATTTGATTTGAATTTATAAGCGAATATTTTATTATCACAACTGTCCTTTGATTCAATGGAATCAGTACACTTTAATGTATTTTCAAATGTATCTATTACAGAAGACAAATTGTAGCGAAGCCAAACTTATTACTAAATTTAACTTAAATTTTATAGGGTGAATTTCCTGGAGGCGGTTTTGTGGTTTCTCCTCAACGAAGGCAATTAATAAATCAATTGCTTTCTTAATATTTTTAAATTGATAGATAAAATAAAGATAAATTTGTGTATGGTTTTATAAAAGGCTTACAGTAGGTTTCAGAGGCTAAATGTAATCTATTGCTTTCAAAATAAATCATTTAATGACTTATCAGTTGGTTGCGTGTTGCAAATCCTTTATTAAACTGCCTGGCATTGATTTAATGATTGTTTGCGTGTACTGTTTCTCGTTTATTGCATTCTAACACAATAAGGTGCTGCATATATCATGACACTTAAGCATTTGATGTACATCGAATAACGTAATTATAGCCATATGTAAAAATTTTCACCATATTTAGTTCTATTTCTGGTAAGATTATTCAGTTATTTACAATTAATTTGATCACAGGTGATTATTACTATAATATTCACATGTTATTACCATAAATTTGTTTTCTCAATGCTCTTAGAAACTACCACAACATACGGATACCATTTGAATTGGCATAAAATTAGAATTAAAAATAGGAAAGACCTTTGAAAGATGAAGGCAACGATAAATATCATAGCTCTTTTTCTATTATTAATTTCTTTGCCACTTAAAAATTCACAAGACCCGCCACCAGCAGGTGCTGCAGAAGCCACCCCAGCACCAGCAGGTGATGCGGGAGCTGGTGCAGCACCGGCAGATGCAGCAGGAGCCGCCCCAGCACCGGCACCGGCAGATGCTGCAGGAGCCAGCCCAGCACCGGCAGGCGATGCTGCAGGCGCAGCACCGGCCGATGCCGCAGGGGCCAGTCCAGCCCCGGCCGATGCCGCAGGGGCCAGTCCAGCTCCGGCCGATGCCGCAGGGGCCAGTCCAGCCCCGGCCGATGCCGCAGGAGCCAGTCCAGCACCGGCAGGCGATGCTGCAGGAGCCAGTGCAGCACCGGCAGATGCCGCAGGAGCCAGTGCAGCACCGGCTGATGGAGCTGGGGCAAGTGGAGCACCACCAGACGGAGCTGGAGCAAGCGGGGCACCACCGGATGGAGCTGGAGCAAGCGGGGCACCACCGGCAGATGGAGCAGGTGCCAGTGGAGCACCACCGGCAGATGGAGCCAGTGGAGCACCACCGGCAGATGGTGCCAGTGGAGCACCACCGGCAGATGGTGCCAGTGGAGCACCACCAGCAGATGGTGCACCAGGAGATGGATCAGCAACAACACCATCAGAGTATGATGAAACACCTTCACCAGAACCTTCAACAGTCGAAGCAGTTGAAGCAGATGGATCAACCACAGCAGCACCGTAAGAATTCACATCACGTTAATTTAGCAACAGAAAATCATTTTAATTTTGTTTCATTTCTATTTCAAGGACGTGTAAACCAATTAAAGCAACATGTACAACTAATAACGAATGTTGCTCATTGAAATGTTTGAAATTGAAAGGTTTTCCCGGAGATGGTAATTGTCGCGCATCGCTCAAGACAGTAGCAGATTTCACGACAAATGTAGTAAAAACGGCAGTGAAAGTTGTGGCAGCAACTGCAACTGTGGTTGCAGACACTGCTCTGAGCGTTGCAGATGGAGTTGCTTCTGGCGTTGCTTCTGGTATTTCGTCTTTATTTTCTGGATTTTGATGTGTAGACGAATCACAATAAAAATTTCCTAGTAAATTAATACCACGGTTTCAGTCTCTTAATGCAACATCTTATTGTTCAATTTTTATTTTATTTTATTTACTTTTTTTATCGTAATATTCAGAATTCAGAATTATTCAGAATTATATTTCAAATGTACTTGCGGATTTCTCTGAAAATTGCATCAATTTCGAATTGGCACACCTAGCCAAAACACGTTTTCTTCTTTTCAGATACTTGTAGTGTTCAGTTTTATGTATTTCGTACCAATCTTTACCTTTAACGTACAAAATGAAAATAATAAGTTTTAGTAAAAGAACACCAAATACTCACTTTGACATGACAATCCACAGTAATACTTCGGATTTGACCACTTTTCGTCATCACAACTGGTAACGAATAATGATAAAGGTATAAAAATTTGTTCTTTTTATATTATATCACACAGAAATAAAAGTATTAAATTAAATCTTACGTACCGGTATCTGTTTAAACACACAACAAAAACTTAATTTGACATTCATTACTTACACTTCGCATTTTTTCAGTCGTAGTGTAGTGCCACAAGACGAACACAGCTGTGGTTTCAAATGTGGAGGGTTTGTATCCTCGACTGGTGTAGATTTCGGTTTCGTATCTTTGTCGCTTTTATGTCTTGGATTAAATTTGTTAAAAACAAAAAATTAAATAAAAATGAAAAATATAAATAAAGTGGATAACTTACCTCATCACACGTCTAATAATTTTCGTACCGGCTCTATTTTGATGCATCTTTCTCAACTCGTCAGCACTGTCAATTGCTCTTTTCGTTACTTTCAATTTCATTTGCCATGACTCTCTGCGTTGCTTTGAAATTAATTTTGCTCTTTCGGTGAATTGCAATGAATAATCGCATTCGTCATCTAGTCGTTTCTTGTACAACAACGACCGGATCCAAGGTACGCTTCTCTTCGACACTCCCAGTAGGGGAATTAATTGCTTGCCCCATTTCATCACTAAGAATTTTTCCAACGGTCCCGGCTGAAAGTTTGGATCTAGATATACTTGTGGAAGCGTCCAATATTTTTTCACATTGACGTTTTTGACATTTTCAGCAACAAGCCATTTGAAAAAAACTTCACCGAGAGCAGACGCAAATTCAAGTGCCAAAATTTGGTGAAGTTCATCTAAAAGCTGAAATTAAATAGTTTTAAGTGTTGTTTTATAACTTGCAGCACAAATGGATTATAAAGCCATTTTGGTCTTGTTTGATCAAACAAAAGAATTTTAACAAATTCTAATTGATATTTTATGCTTCAATCTGACTCTTTATTGTGTGTGATTATTCTTGAGTGACTTTAAACCCACAGTGCAACTGGACAGTCTTTTTTTACGATAATACAATACCCTTTTTACAGGCGGTCCACCTTTGTAAAATATAAAAAATAAATAAATAATGTTTTAAATATTAAATAAGAGAAGTTTAAATACTTTTAAATATGACATTCCAACAATAATCAGCTGGGTTTTCACCTAAAACATGACACTTTTTATTAGTTGCAAAAATAATAATGCTGCACTGCTATACCTTGAACAAAATAAGTATGCAAATCTTTTAGAAGTTTCATCCTCCAACCTGGCAGTTCTTTATCAACCTTATTTTGCTCTCATTGTAATTAATGATCAAACAATTTCATTTAACAGTCTAATTACCTCATAGAATTCCTTCATACCTCGGTAAAAACAAAATGATAGCCAAAACCTGAACCAAAATTCGATTCCCTGCAATTTCCAATGTGTGACAAAGATCAATTTGTAAATTCACTTTGGTTACCTGCTCTTTGATCATTTGCTCGAAAGCTTCAGAACGATTTTGCACAAAGTTAGGCCCACATCCCAACTTCAGCACTGCACCGACCGAACATTTCTTTTTCTCCTTTCTCAAATCAACGAATCGCATTTTATCTCAAATGGCTTTATTAATAGTTGGGAATTGTTGTTACTGCCGGTAAATCGTAATACCAATTAGAAAAGACTAGAAATATAACTTAGAATTTAGACAAATTTGAGGAGCAAATCTTAAAACATTTAAATTTATGCAAGCTGAATAAATGAATTGCGCGCCATCTGTCTTCAGTATATTTTATTTATTTATTTATTTTATTTATTATATTTTACTATTTTTTTGTTACACATTTTTGTGTTACAATTTTTTTTTTTTATTATTATTGGATCCCGTCATAACCACTGTCGAATAACTCAATCAATCACTCGAAATCAATCTTGTATCCGTTTGGAAAGCAAGTCTCTATATAAAACTTCTCATCTTTGAAACTGCAAAATAAAAAAAAATCAAATAAAAAAAATCACAAATTAAACATTTAAAAGTTAATTTTCCTGCTTCTGTCTCTGCGTGGGTGAGCAACTGGCATGTTGCTATTCAACATGGTGCATGAATTGTAATATTGACTACTCGTTTGTAAATTCCGGATCGGTTTCGGTGTTTTATCCCCCTTCTTTTGAGGTTTCATTTCTGGATGAATAACGATTTCCGAATGGCAAGGTAAACTTCTGACGAAATAAGTTTTAAATATACTATCTGATTTCTCCTGCTTTTCCTTCTGGATGATTCTTCCTCTTTTGAATTCTTTCCTGATTTGGTCGACTGCTTCGATATCTCTTCGCATGCATTTAATCTTTAGTTTCCACCCGTCCATGCGTTGGTCCAGAGGCAGCTGAGGAGTAACCGAATCGCTTCTACTGATGAATGGATCGTTAATATTCTTCAGAATATCTTTATCGCAGCGCAGTAATTTTTTAATCCACGGTAATCGTTCAGGATTTACGCCAAAAAATTTTGCCAGTTTTATTCCCCATTTATTCACCAAAAACTTTTCTAATTCGCCGGGTTTAAAGTCTGGCTCCAAGTAACGTTTGGGAACAGTCCAATATTTTTTGTTATCAATCTTTGCGGTGAGCCATTTGTAGAAAACATCTCCCAATGCACAAGCAAAAATAACTTGAACAAATTCTGATACTACTTCTGAAAACTAAAATTTTCAATTTTTAAATTAATGTTTTTTAATAAACTAAGGGCATTGTGTTGTTTTACCTGCTGCCGGTAGTAAAGGGATCTCATTCTTGGTGGAATGCTGCTGTTTGGCGTTACCGTTGTCGACAGGCAAAAAAAGTGATTCAACATTTTGTGTCCTAAGTTTAAGATACCGTATGAAAAAAAAATTGAATGTTTCTTTGATATTTCTTAGGCTAAATAGTACTTTGAATTTGGTTAAAATTTAAAAAAAAAAGTTATTGGTATGCAATTATGTAGTCTGCTCCAAATTAAACACACTGAGACATGGCACTTTTGACATAAATTACAGCTTAAAAATTTGAAGAAATGCAGCTTTAGTTATTTTAAACGAGCTCATAAAGTTTCAAGTATTAGGCTCAACCGGAAGTTCTATTTTACTTTGCTCTTTTATCACAATAAGTAAAACTTTCAAGTGGGGTTATTTTATCACTTCTGGTGGCGCTGGAGTTTTGAAATTTCGAGAGAAGGTAGTAGGTACTCTACAAACAGTTGAAACCCTCAAATTTCAACATTTTTGCTTAATCAAAAGTGTCATTTTAAGCTGCTCGAAATTGCTCTTAAAAGTACTTTCTGTCATGCAGTTTCAGCACGTTTTCTTCATGTATTAAAACAAATTACTTAAGATTGTGTTCCAACAAAATCTGGCTGCTTCATTGCTTGAAACTAAAAATATTAAATCCACTGATTAAAACAATTTACTTTTAAAAAAAAGTTTTAAAATGTTTACCTTCAACAAAATTGTGGTGAATAACTTTACACATTGTCACTATGCAACCTGGTACTTCTTCCTCAAACTTCATAATAGTAATAAATCGTAAAAAATTACAGAATTACACTATTTGCACATTTTTTAATCATTTTCATACCTCGTCGAATTCTGTGACATTGTTATATAAGCAAAATGTTAACCAAAATCGAAACCAAAATTCCAGTCCCTTTTCCAAGAAAGAAAGATAGAAAAAATAAATAAATAAATCATCATCAAAAGTTAATAGTCATTAGTACGTACTTGTTCTTTGATCATTTGTTCAAACTGCTCAGATCTATTCATAATAAAATTAGGCCCAGATTTAGCATTAAGAACTGACGCTAGATAATTTTCTCCATCTTCGTCTCTGAATAAACTTACAAACTTCATTTTTATTTTTCTTCTCAATTCTAAGTAAACACATAAATTTTGAATGATTTCATTTGAAATACCTTGGGAAATAAAGATGTATGGAATGTGTCCCAGAAAGCACTGCAATTTCAACAAAGAGCACGGACTTTTGTATCAAAGCTGCACATTATCATACACAATGTATTGATTCAATATTTTTTACTTTTCGTAATTTTACACTTTTTTCTGCTGACATTTAAAACTTTTACAATATTTTGTTTTAATAATAATTAGATCACTATAATCGTATTAAATAATCATAATCAGATATTTTTTTGTTCAACCTAAAATCCAATTTTTCACCCAATTTCATTTTGCATTTTTAAATTTTCGCTTAGAAAAATCGTGTGTGTGTGTCCTTAATTTCTTTCATCAGCAAGCAAGAAAATGTCGTCCAGGGATTCAATGATTGACGTTCGCCTGTTGTCGAGTTCCGGTTCATCGGGAAATATGTTCAGTAAAGTGCTGCCTCCATTGGACGAAATCTTTTTTAATCGGTCAGCAATCTTCTTATCATCTTCGGTTTCAAAACGCCTCTTCTCCACTTTCGACAATAGAAACCTCACTTTATTCGGCTTCCGTCCTTTTTTGGGCAAACAGGTCTCGTCCACTTTTATTTTGCAGTCAGATTGCTGGATGGCAGTCTTGATGTTCCTCAGTTTGACTTTCCAATTCTCGATGCAACGCTTGACAATCAACGACTTTGTGTACTCCAAATGATACACACTCATTCCCTTTTTGTCTTCGAAGAGATACAAGGGTATCTGTAACAACTTCCTGACCCATGGAATTTCGTTTTTCGTTACACCCAAGAGCTCGACGAATTTATTGCCCCATTCACACAGCATGAATACTTCTAACAAACCAGGTTTGAAGTTAGGATCTAAGTATTTCTCAGGAACATTCCAATATCGCGTTTTGCAGTGACTGCTGACTTCTTCGGCGTACAGCCACTTGAAGAATATCTCGCCAAGGGCACAACCGAATGCAATTTCCAGAAACTGGTACATTTCGTCTAAAACCTGCTTGTAGACATAAAATAAATGTTTTGCATCTTTGCAAATGGATAACCGCATGTTATCTGCTACTTACCCTTTTGGTTGGTGCCGCATCTTAAATTTTCAAATTAAAAAAAAAAATAAAAAGTTGAAATTAAATTATTAAATGCTGCTTTATAAATAATTTTTACTTGAGAAAATGTTGTTCCAGCAATAGGTGATTGCTTCTTCGTTTGATGCTGAAATGTAAAATACGTTTGCATTACTTTTGCAAATCTCATGGAGAAAATAAACCATAAAACATAAAGCATGATTTTTAATGAACACTTTTCGTTGAGGTTTTAATTTGAAAACAGTTTATTTCACCTTGCACAAAGTGGTAGTGAATTCCTTTGAAAAGGCAAACAATCAAACCAGGCACATCTCGATTCACCTAAAAAATACTATTATCAGCTACTTATAAAAAGGCACATTCCAATATGATTCGACTTCATTGAATTCCCTAATTCCATGACTCATCGCAAAGGTTAGCCAGAATCTGAACCAAAACTGCAACCCCTGAGCACAGAAATTACAATTACGCTTTTGCATTAAAATTTCTATCGTTTTCATACTTGTTCTTTGATCATCTGCTCAAAAGCTTCGGCTCGATTTCGCACAAATTTTGGTCCACATCCGAGCTTAATAACTAAATCAATGTATGATTTGTCAACCTTTTTCTCGATTTCAACAAGTCTCATGTTTAATTTAATCACTAATTTTTTCTAAATGTTGTACTAATACTTCAAAATTTTGATCAAATGTGCATCGAAAAAATAGAAAGATGATATGCAAGGTTGAAATTTAATGTGATCTATAGAACAAACCCCCTAGTGTCAAAAATGTCAATTATTGTCATTTTACCTCATTGTTATAAATTATAAATAACAATTTTCATCACAGTTTTATTTGATAATAAAGGTCATTTTATTTTTCTCCTTTTATTTTAAATTTCTCAATATTTTCTTACAATATTTTTTTCCATTTGCGGGTTTTTTATTTTTTAAATTAAAAAATTAATTTTTATTTTATTTTTTTGTTTTATAACTACCGTAATACAGATAAGTATTTGCTAGTTGGTTTAACATATTATTTATGCTTCAAAATTTTAGGATAGCGAGGCTTTACAGCCGCGTGTAGATATTGATGTAACTTTGCTGTTTCGAGTAATGATCCCTGAAGAAATTGGCAGTGTTCTTTTTCATGCTTGGCAAACCAATCCTTGCCTGTTAGAAAGTAATATTATATCATACTTATTATAAATAAAAAAAAGTAATGTTTACTTTGGCATGCCACCCCACAATAATATCTTGGCTCTAGCCAATTTTCAGCTTCGCATCTGAAAGTAAAGAAAATGAAAGTTATGGTAGTAAAAAACAAAACAATATTATAATATAGACAATAGTTGACCAAATACTAAGATATACTAGAGCCCAAGTTCGGAGAAATGTTTCGGCTCTTAAAATTTAAAGTGAATTCTGACGTATACAAATAAAACGACTACAAAATAGCAAATCCTAATCACTAAGCAGAAAAGAAATTTATTTGAAAGAGTTTGTAGCAACCTCTGACACTTCTTCAGCCTTTTTGTAATTGTGCAACAAGCACAATGGAGAACTGCTGCCCCATCTTTCTCACTTGTACTTCCACCATCGCTAGTGTTCTCGACATTTTCTGACTTAAGAGGTTTCTGTGCTTGATCTGAATTGTTTGCGTGTGATTTGAACTTTGTTGTTTTTACTCCATTTTGCATTTCTTCGATTTTCTTTAACTCGTCTGAGAACTGAATTGAATCTTTCAGATTTTTCAGTTTCGACTTCCAGCTTTCGACGACTTTCCTTATGGCTTTTCCTTGCGTGTATTGTTGGTGATATTGAGGCAATCCTTTCTTATCAGCTTCAGTCTCAAAGTCTCCTTTTACAACTTGCAACTTCCTTATCCATGGCACTTGCTCTTTCGAAACGCCAAGTAACTTGACAAACTTGTTGCCCCATTGTTTGACTAAGTATTTCTCCAGTTGTCCAGGTTGGAAATTCGAATCCAAATACTGGGGAGGGATTTTCCAGTAATCTTTGTATTCTTTATTTTCCTGACTAACGGGAGAAAGGTCTGTGGCCACTAGCCACTTGAAGAAGACTTCACCCAAAGCGCACCCAAAAGCAGTTTCCAACAGCTGATGCACTTCATCTAAAACCTGGGGAAAAAAATTTTTTTTTTTTTACTTTCACAACATAACAAAAACACATTTATTCTCAACTTGCACTTACTTTTTTGATTGGTGAGAAATCTATTGAAAAAAAAAGTGGGATAAGAAATAATTTCAATTGTAATAACAGTAATAATTTGTGTTTATAAATACTTGGAAATATAACACTCCAACAGTAATTTATAGCTTCGTCACTGGGTGCTGTATACAAAACATTAACAAAACTTTGGTTATTTAATCCCTAACTGTATTTTGTAGATGATACCTTGGACAAAATTAATGTGGATGTCTTTCAATAAGCAAGTAGTCAAGCCAGGCAACATTTTATTCATCTGCATTTAAAATTTATCAATTTTTTGGTTTCTCCTTAAAAAATATGAGTGAATTACCTCGTCAAATTCTGTTATGCCAATGTTGAAACAGAACGTTAGCCAAAAACGAAACCAGAATTCCAACCCCTGCAACCAAACACAAGAAACATATGATTGCACTCAAATTTTGAATTTAGGCTTAGGCTACTGTACCGTACCTGGTCTGTGATCATTTTTTCAAATAACTCCGCACGATTTCGAATAAAATTAGGACCGCAACCTAATCGAAGAACCTTTTCCTGGCAGTTCTCGCCATCGTCTCTGTTCAAGTCGACGTATCTCATAATTGAAAATAAAGCAAGAAATTTATTTTATAGGAGTGATGAACTCAAAATTTTGATTTAAAGATGGCAACTTAAATTCTAATAATCTCCCAAGATGCATTTTGATTGTTGCAATTTCAAACATAAAAACTAATGCATGTGGTGACCAATTGTTTGCTTTATTTTTGAAAATTCAGAATCAAATACAAATAATTTTACACATATTTTTCAACTGTTCAATTTCACACGACAGTTTCTACTTTTCTTTTTTTTCTCCGTCGTCTGCTCCTTTAAGGTCAAAAAGGAAATCTTTATATTCGACCAAATGGTAAACAAGACCTGTCTGTGGTTGAGTTTCCATACGGAGGGAATCGATCTGGAATTAAACAGTTTATTCACGTGCTGCATAAATATTTCACTCAGCATTTATCTTGAACTTACAGTTATGTGTGGTTCTACGTATGTAGAACTTGGATAGAGTTTGTAGTCTAGTAGTTTTATAAACTCAAAGTAATCAATTTCGTCGTCTTCAGAGGGCTCCATTCTGTTAAAACATTTTAAAATGGTTATTTTTGAGAAATTTTTCTTTAAAGTAATTTACATAAATCTGATTTGAAAACAAATTTTTACTTTTCGACAATCATTTCCGTCAATTTTTGACTCAACGGCAATGGATAAGACCGCAAAGCTCTATAAACGTTTTTTCGGTCAAGTTTTCCTCTCCTGTGCACATAAAAAAAAAATATTAACAAAAGCAAAAGAAGAAAATAAGTTGAAGGTATACGATACTTAGTTTTGTCATAATGCATAATTAGTTTGCAAAGGAGGTCGAAATTATCAAAAACTTGTCGGCATAACTCCTTCTGTGCAATTGCAATCAATACTTCCAACGAAAATAAATCCGTCATCAACTGTTTGCTGTAATGGCGAGCTAACGTGATATATTCGTGCTCCGACAAGACCTCGTATATAAACGTCATGATGATGCCTTTGAAAATTGAATATTCCATTTTCCCGGTTCTATCGGAGTCGGAATCGACAAAAGTTTGCTCCAATTCGTGCATAACTTTTTCTCCGATTGCGTTTTTGATTTTACCCAGGATTTTCGTAACATTCGACTGTGGGAACTGTTCGGAATAATCTTCCATGTGTTTCAAGCAGTACTCGTCGGCATCGACGAGAAGAAAGTCGAAATTGTTTAATTTGATCAACGCTCCGATGTAAAAATCCACCGGTTTGTAGTAATGAGTATAAATTCCTTCCCTCCCCGTGCTCGATTTGGTGGCCGATTTCTTGATTTTTAGCTTGCCGATGAATCTCCCGCCTGTAAATCCCGTGTTCCTCAGCGGGACTTCGTACACCATTACTGAGTCGTCCACGAGGAATACGCTGATGACGAACTTTCTATAGCTGTTCTGAAAATTCTGGTCGGCGAGTATTGCAGAGAAGCGTAAAATGTTGCTCTCGTCTTTAGTACGGTCGAGTTTTATGAAATTGAAGAAATTCTGCTGTGCTTTTTTGGGCGTGAGTCGGAAAACATTGCCTAAAGTATCCTCTTCCGAGCCAAAACCGTAATGAGGAGGAATATGTCTAACTCTTTTCTTTTGGTTACTCATTTCCGCTATTTTATCCGGAACCAGGGGTCTAAAATCATCTTTTAAAATACGGTACCGGTAGTACAAAGATTAATATTGCAATCATTATGATTTGTGTTAAATAAAACTAACTAAATAAATAATGACTTACTTATACTGTATTTTGACCTGTAGTGCTGCTTGGTAAACTCATCGCAGTCGCATAAAATTATTTTTCTTTCGAGGATGTTGACTACAGCCCCGATCATTAAATCTGAATCTTTGTAGTAGTCAACATCAGGAAAAACTCCAGCTTGAATGGTATCTTGAATAGAATAAGTATTGGAGTCGTTCGAATTTCCCAACACATTTAGCAAAGAATGGTCGTCACTCGGAGACAATCCGGGAATTGAGCACATTGACCATTTCTATTTAAAAACAAACAAACAAAAACCTGTCATTTTACTTATAATTCTAATGTTTTCCCCTAAAAATATGGTAGTGCAAATTAATGAAGTTTTGTCTGCTGCCCCTTATTGCTTGTCTGCATCATTATTAATTTTATTAAAAATTATTATTCAAGAACCCGAAATATTTTAAGCTAATTTTAAGTTTTTAACATAAAATTCTAAATTAAACAGAAAATTGTTACGAAACTAGTGACTTTGGAACTTACTTTTGGCATTTTTCTTTTTCGCACGAGTACGGAAAACGTGTCTCGACCTGAATTGGGTTTAATATTTTCGCGTAATTCAATAGTGCTGTCTGCAATATAGAATAACAACACAATCTTTCTTAGATCTCCATACAACGAGTCCGTATCGTCCCAATAGCCGTAAAAGCGCAAAACTTCTTTGTCGTGGTCTAAAAATTGACGCAATTTATTTTTTTTCACGCACGGTCTCAAAGGCATCAACTCTGCCTCTCTAGATTTGAGTATCTGTTCAGTTCCTGGGTCACTTGGAATGGATTCTGGTTTTGGGACTACGAATCCCATTCTCGTAAGGAAGTTTTCGGTGAATTTATCACCACAACCAGTGATGTGAAACACTTTCCCATATATTTGAATATTTCCACCAATTTTCAAATGCTCTAAATTGTAAAAATAGTCATCGTTCGGAGGTGGCATCCGAATTCGATGTCTTTTGATGAGCAGGTAACGATGGATATTGCCTATAATTTGACAAATAATTACGTTTAGACAAATAAGTAAGTGGAACTTGTTTTTTGTTATGTTTTTTTAAATTTATTTTTTCTCTAATTTAAACTAATTTTAATCTTACTATCCCCCCCTCCTCTAATCTTATATATACTAGTATTTGTACTTTTCAAAACTTTATTTATGCAAAAATCGAAAGAAATATTAAGTTTTAGTCCAAAGATCTACCGTCGAGTCCACTTATAAGAACAATCGGGTTATAAGAGCTGTTCGAACTTGGCTCTTATAAGTGGACTCGACTGTATTAAAAACTATCGAATTGCTTCCTTCATGAGGTTTTTGCTTGCACGTGAATGGTTATTTTCAGATACAAGCAAAAATTCCCATTTTTCAGTACAATGACGTAGATGGCGACACTAGTCAAGTATAATAATGGCTTGTGAATGTGTATTTGGAACCTTGTTCCAACATTACGCTTTGGAAGTGTGCTTCCAACTATTTTAGATATAATGAATAATATTTACCCTCTGCCAATCCTGTATTAATTGGTGGTCTGCAATTGACAACTTGAATTGAGTCATCTTCGAGAAAGAAGAATATTTTTACTTTGTGTACGCGAAAACTTTCATGTCTAGTTTCACTGATGCCTTCTTGCCAGTAACTAAAAAAGCTGAGTGCCTGCAAATTTTTTTATTTTTATTTTTTTTTACTTACCCTATATTTTTGCTATTTATTTTTTTATTATTATTTTTTTTTTTTTACTTGTCTGTCAAAGGCAACCCACACAGGCAACGCAGGTCCTTCACCCGGAGGAAAAACCGTAAATTGTTGAGCCGGGTCTTTATCAATTTTGTTTTTGACCATAGAAACGTTGTTTGAAATGTCGAGAAAGTGCTTTTTCGGGAAATTAACTTTCCCTAACTAAATAAAAAATTAAAATTTGAATTATTTCAAAGTAAAAAAATAAAGATACAGTAATAATAAAGTAAATGTTAAAAAAAGAAGAAATGATTACTCACATTTGAATTTTGAGGGAAAGACAATCCAGGAAGAAATGGAAGTGTTGCCATAATGATAAAACTGATACAAATGTAAAATGTGTTTGATTTAATTGAATTATTTTAGATGTTAATTTTAGAAACGATGTGAAGAAACGAATCAGCCATTTGTTTACGCCGTCGTTAAGGCGAGAATACCTTAGCAACGACAGAGAACACAATTACGTCATTTACTATGACACTACCATTTGACTTCACATAAGTAATGACGTAATGGCAACAATGAAACAACTTTCACGTCCATCGCTGGCAAAAAATTGACGTTTATTTTTCACAATGCCGAAATTGGAAGATGATTTATCGAAAGCAATTGATGAAGGCGATGAAATTAAAATATCGGAATGTTTAAAACAAGGCTAGTATTTTCAATGTCTAAAAAATCTTGCTCCTATTATTAAAAAAAAAAAAAAAATACTAATTTTCATAGGTCCAAACATGAACGAGATTGTCGGATCCGGCTACACAATTTTAGGCAAAGCAGCTCAGATTGGGTGCCTGGATACAATTCAAGAATTACTAGACTACAATGACAGAACTTCGAAGAATAAACGATGCAACATAAACAATGCCGATTCCTATGCACGAACACCTCTACATTATGCAGCTGAACAAGGGAAAATCGAAATAGTTAGACTACTATTAAAAACTGGTGAAAATAAAATATGTAATTTTTTAATTTTTTTTTTGTGATAATTACTATTTTCTACTATTAATACTTATTGTATATCTAAATATTTTTTTTAATGTGGATAGGAAGCTTGGTCGATGTTTCAGACAGTGATAATGTAATTCCCCTGCATTTAGCTGTTAAAGGGGGCCACGAAGAATGCGTGGAGACACTGCTTAACGCGGGGTCGCAGGTAAACAGGAAGACGAGGTATAAAACATATATTCATAATTTCAATGCAGATTATACGTATTGCTATTTTAATAGGGAAAAGTTATCAGCTCTTCACATTGCATCAAGTCGGGGATTCGCCAATATTGTACAAATATTACTCAAACACGGTGCTAAAATCGAAGCATTAGATGCTTCGGAACGAACTCCGTTACTAGTGGCGGTAATCAGAGGTAACCACGATGTTGCAGAGATGCTTATAAAGCAAGGAGCTAAAGTGAACATTGAAGAAATACATGGTTCGTTATTTAAATGCAATTTTTGTAAAATTAATCTAATTACGTTTTGTGCAGGTTACACCCCACTCGCAGAAGCTATATGGCAAAACGATGTTCTTTTGGTTAAAATGCTGCTGGAAGCCGGTGCTAAATTAACGAAATCACATTATCTTATCCATCATTGTGTCATCAGTCGCAAATTAGAATTAGTAAATTTATTGCTAAAAAATGGATGTTTAGTTAATATTAGAGACGAAAGTGGCAACGCTCCTCTGCATATAGCAGTGAGCGCAGCTGAATACCCGATAGTTGAACTACTTATTAAACATGGTAAAAAATGGAATTAAATTTCTCGCTTTGACACGATTAAAATGTGAACATTTTTCCAACTTACAGGTGCCTACGTCAATTTCCCCAATCTCATCCAAGGAACCACGCCGCTTCACGAAGCTGTCAACGGGATTCCCGACTGGGAGCATGCCAAATTCACCAATATCCTCCGTCTTCTACTACAACACAACTGTAATCTCGACGCTGAAAGTGTGACGACGGGAGATACGCCTCTGTACCGCGCTATAATGGCCGATAAATTCAACATTGCAAGTTCCTTGATTCGCCACGGTGCGGACGCAAACAGAGGGCATGTGTTTTCGTGTAACATTGACAATTTGCAAGTTGCACAACGAAAAGGGAATTTCGGTCTCGTGAGACTTTTAGTGTACTCTGGATTTGATGTACGGAATACTCATTGGTTGGAGATTTTTCCATCGGACGTGGCGTATAGTTATAGTGTCGATTCGATCAAGGGATGGTTGATTTACGTGAAGAAAAATCCATTGAGATTGACAGATCTGTGCAGGAAAACCGTGCGCAAGAAACTTGGAAACCAGATTCACCCGGTTGTGCGGACATTGATCATCCCCGAAAAAATAAAACAATTTTTGCTGTTGGAAGAAATTGAATAATCAAGACGTGATTTACTTAATAAATGTATTTTGTGTGTACAACTTTTTTATTTCATAATGCAAATTTATGTTACATTTAAATTTATTTGGAGCAAACGAAATCGATATAGGCACTTACTGCAAACTGAAAATATACAAACTTAAGTGATAATATTTATTATTGAGATTTTAATTCATAATAATATAATAATAATAATAATAATAATAATAATTGTAAAATCTATTTTTTAATAATATATAAAACACTAAATTAAAAAATGTCTCTATGAATCCTTATTTTTGACAGCCATATTTTTTTATCCAAACAAATCACATGCCAACACTAAGTCACTCATTTTTTTCCAAATTGCACCAAAAATATAAATTAAAAAATCTTGAATTTAAAATTTTTTAGTTTCTTTTTACAATAATAATAATAATAATATTATTTATGATTTTCTGATAAATTATATTCAATATTCTGTGAACAAAAATTTTTCTTTTTTAATCCATGACCCTGTGTCCAACCAAAATTTAAAAAATAAAATAAAATAAAAATCGAAATCTCTTATGTACACTATACGAATCACTCAACGGCATTTTTACAGTTCGTCGATAAACGATGGTAAGAAAAACCAAACAAAATCCTCTTCAATGACAGTACAAAACTCGTCACACCACCAGCACGCGATCGTGATTATCGGGCATCTCTTCGCTAGGCAACCGCGAGGGTGCAGATGCAGATAAAGTCGCTTCGACGCCAATTTCGACCGGCCCAGTGGCCCTCGATCGCTCCAGCACTGTCACATCATGCACATCGGCATTAATTGACGCATGCGTGCCGGGAGATCCCACAAAGGCATCATTATGGCTGTGCTCAGTTTCATTCTCCACCTCGTAGGATGCAGACGAGTTGGCCGAATCGGCAGGTACGACTACTGGTGGTGGCGCCGAAAAAGTCCCAGAAGTACTGGCAGCAGGGCCGCTTCTCAGCAACGGGGCGCGTTCGTCGTCACTGTCATCGTCGCTTTCGGACGAATCATTTTGACCTGGGAATACTTTGCGTTTGCACACAGGACAAGTGCGACGACTGCGAGTCAACCAAGGATCAATACATTTAGTGTGGTAGGCTAAAAAAAAATAAAAAAAATAGCATTAGTCGCTACATATGATAGTTTTGAAAAAAAATAAATTATTTGTAACGTAATTACCATGAGCGCAGGGTAAGACACGTAATTTTTCACCTTCGGTGAATTCATCCAAGCAAACAGCACATGTGTCGTATTGTTCTCCTAGAAATTATAAATAATTAAGGTGAATTAACAACTTTCGTAACGTAAATTTGTTCTACCTTTTTGAAATTTTTTAATTGGCAGTTTTTTTAGATTCGCAGGCGATAGTTTTCTTCTGTTCGTGCGACGTCGATCATTTATAAAACGAACAATCTAAATAGGAAAAAATAACTTATCACATTTTGTTATAAATCTAAGTCTTACTTTTTTTACCAATGTAGTTACGGTCATAAACAAAATTATGCCCATTATGGACGCAAAAGCAATTAAATATTTCTTCATATTTGAAAAATCGATGTACGGTTTGTCATCCAACACTAAATAGTATCCATTTCCATAAACGTAGTGTTGCATGATGGCCCTAGCACTATCAGCTCCAATAAAAATCGAGGGAATATCAATCCCAGGTTCTAAAATTACAAGTAATCAGACTGAACCCGCTACTGATAAAACAAAGTTGATTAAATTCTTTAAATTTTTAATTCATTTACCGTTTTTTGGGCCCATTTGCTCAACTGCATTGGAACCTATATTGTGAACAATCGCTGCATCGTAACCTTTTCTCTGTGCCATCCTAACTTTAGCGGCAAATGTACATCCCGATCTTCGAATTAGTACAAACCACGTAGCATTGGAATGGTTGGCCGATTTTGGTGGGGGTTCTATATCGTGGCATCCATCAGCTGGATTTGCGTAAACAACATAACCCTGAAAAAAAATTGAAAAAAATTTAAAATAAACTGTCCACTTCCTGTGTGGCAAGAAAATGAAACTAACCACCATATAGCCTACGTCGGGACCAAAAGACGCTTGAATATCGTAGAAAACATCAACTGTTGTATTTTTAGCTTCAGATCTCTGTCAAAATAAATTAATACGACAACTGAATTGGCTGAAAGGTAAAACGAGGTACGATTACTTCGCATCCGATATCGAAATCAACTCACCACTATGACATCAGCCTGAACAATTGTAATGTGGAATAATGCTAAAAAGTTAGCAACCGTAAAAATATATAGCCCTGTTATATGTGTGGGTACACGAATGTAAGGAAACATGGTCAATTTCTAATCCTGTAAATTAAAACATAACGACGGAATTAGTTTGTTTTGTTGCGATTAGAACCAAAGTTGCGTGACATATGCACGCAACCACGCAATTTTTAAACGACGAAATAAAAAACACCTGTTTCATAATCAATTTGAATAATAAGGAAAATAAGGTCGAGCGCTTTCACTAACTAATGTCACACCGAAAGTTCAGTCATCAACAAATTTCTACGCCTTTTTTTCCTTATGATGGCAGCCAAGTCTTGTGACTGTGTTCGTAATCGTTTTAATAGGTTTAATCATTCGTTCGAATAGTTTACCTTTAATCCTTAGAAAATGCGATGCTGGCTACTACAACTCCACATTTTTTGCTAATTTCCCCCACGTTGTTATTTCGAACGTCCAAAAGAGTCACATCGAATACGCGCTGAAGTTAGAGGTCAGAATGAAAAAAAAAATTACTTCCAAAGTTGCTATTGCTAAAATTGCTAAATTGAGAAAATGGCTTCTTGCTTCCCATTCGTGGATGAAAGCTG
>JAQFZP010000042.1:0-80651 GCA_034695745.1 Geophilus truncorum | reverse complement strand
GCATAAGGTAGGGTTTTCTTTATTCTTATGACCTTATCTTAGGTTTTTAAGCATAAGAAAGGTCTATAAGGATAAGGAATTTGCATTTGCGAAACCTCACTAATATTCCTTATCTTTGCTACCTTATCTTACATATTTAACTGTAAGAACGGCCTGTAAAAATAAAGAATTTAAGGAATTTGAGTTTGCGAACTTCTCTATTAAGGTGTCCGAGCATATCTTAAAAAATGTAAACTTTGCATATTTGTACCTGTCAGGGTATTTAACTCTACCTTACATGATAAATGTCACTATTTACGTAGTAGAAGCATTTGAACACTGTACTGACAACTGAGTGCTCGCAAGACTCTAAAATTGCAATTATCACGTAATTGATGTACCAATATGGTAACTATACAGTTAACTGCACTGCACAGGTACTGATAAGGCAATACACACAAATTGTTGTTGACTCGTTGTGTTGGGTTTTATTATTACTATAATGTGTGTAACATGACATTAGTACTAAGAATTTAATGAGTTACAACTGTGCCTTGCAAAGGGTTACGCATGGTTTAGTGTTAAATGTCGCCCTTCTGTCTTTACTGTTTGTGGTACAACATAATGCTTAATGCTGTATCAGTTACATTACTCTTATGCGATGATCTCTTGTCAAGATCCAGCATTACCAATGAAATGAAACTTTAGGAAACAAAGAAACCAAGTGCAAGGGGGAAGGAAAAAGTAATCCTATTTTCATCGAATGAGAAAGGCCACAAGAAGTCCAGGGCTTGGAAACCTCTTCTATTGTTTATACGTCTGTATCATCTGTGTAGCTTTGAATTGTCAGCTTGACAAAGAAATATAAGAAATCCTTCCCATTTGTAACTTTTCTTCGAATTATGACTTTTCATGCACACCTTTATGTCTATCGGAATTTTTACGACGGAAAAGTAGTAAAACACGAGGGTGCTTTGGACGTTTGTAAAAAGCAGCTTTAAAAATTCGCAAATACAGCGAATCGCGCTTGTGAGCGCATTCGTGTGCAATTAGGTGGAAAATGGCTTACAAACAAAATTTAATTTCCCTTTTTATTTACGAGGTGTTGGTGCAAGCGACATATTTGGTTAACCAGTAAGTTAGAGCGCTCTTACTCTTCGTGGCACTGATCGATCCCTCGATATGAATTAGAGTGCAGTATCTTGGTCCATTTGGCCTTGGGTTTTGCTTTATCTTCGCGTCCCATAAATGTCTCGATTCTCCGGTTGTGTCCAAGGGCAGCGAGCTTTGTGCGGCGGAGATAGGGACCCGCAGCGAGGAATTGCTTTGCCCCCGTGGTCCTATACTATACTCAACCGTCAGTGGCGATGCCTGTTACTGAGATCTTGTCTTAGAGAAAACGAGATTCACTACAGGGAGCGATACTATTTGCGGCTGGTTGCATTGCGAGCAAATGGTAAAACACAATCTTCTTCCTACTCCCGCTGCACTGATTTTATTGACACACAAAAAGGATATAATTTTTTTTTCCTTTTTTGTTCGCGCTACCTATCCACCGCTTTCCTTCATACGCGTGTTGTTCGTGATTTTAGTTTTCGTCCCAAGTTGCTCCCCAAGGAGAACAAGTTGAAGATTGAGTAGAAGTCTTTACTTTGTCTCGTTTCCCTCTTTCGTACGATAAAAATTACATGATGGAGCAGTCATGTGAAGAGATAGGCATAAGAGAGCTTTTTTTATTATGACTTTTTTTTTTTTCTTTTTTAATTTTCAGTACTTTTATGTTCTTCTGGATCACGAAGACATTAATTTTTTTTTCAGCGAGGAAGTAATAATAGACTGCCACTGCAGATGAGAGAACGAAGGGTGGGAGGTTGAGTAAATGAATAAAATGTATAAGAAAATTTTAAAATGGGTAGTTGAGGGGAAAAACTTTTTTTTTTAAATTAGAAATTTCGATTGTTGTTTAGCTGGAAATATTGAATTTTTTAATTTTATTTTTCGTAATTTTGTTTGATTTCAGAGCTGTTTAATTAAATTAATCATTACATGTAAAGGTGAAAACTCACTTTCGGTATTAATTTTTAATGCATTTTCTATGTTTATTAATTGTCTCTACATGGTTTAGAGGGAAAACAAACACCATGAATTTTTAAAATATATTTATGTAATTGAAACGTGCAATAGTCTATCTTCCACATTTAAATTTTAACCAAAAGCAGAAGAATGGATAAAATTACCAAGTTTTGTATCTCTTTCTGCATTTTATAATGACTTTTAGGGATAAACCCGCAGCTTAATCGGGATCATGACGCAGTTTGTAGTGCAGAAAACGTTAAGCAAGGACAATTCATCACGAAAGTGGCATCCGTACAACAAGTAATTTGTCACAACACAACGATCAATCATGCCCGTTATTTCATTCGTATGTTTGTCAGGTCACGACTGCTGTCCTCCATGAGTCATTTCTGCAACTGCTGCAGCAGTTTGTTGCTTCATTGCACTATTTTTCTTCCTTTCTTCTTTTTATTTTTAAAGGGGCCACAGGAAAAAAGGAAGAAATTTCTCAAATTTATCGACAAAACCCCGTTTTATTTCAAACTTTATAACTCTTGTTTACTGCTACTGCCATCAGTTATTCATATATTTCCAGCAAACAACAGGTTTTAAAAGTTGGGCGCAATTCGGCTCTGTGAAAGACGTTTTATATTTCGAAAGCTATAATACAGTGCACTCTGTCATGAAAATAAACATTACATTTCTGACTGTGGTTGCAACCTGAACCTCGTATAACTTTTAGAGGACCGGACTCGCGTCGTAACTAGAAATTTTTTTTTATTTAAAACAAAAAAAAGAAAAAATTTAAATTTTTTTTTTTTTTTTTAGTTTAAGGCTATGGTGTGAGTATAGTTGTCTTGTGTACAGTCGACTGCGAAGTTTTATTGTGTCGTGGTGCGTGTAATATGCGCGCGAGCGAGCAATAGTGATTTATAGGACGGGAAATCTCCCTAGAGCGCTTTTATTCGAACGTCTCGCTCTATCACTGCCTTTCTCGTGATATAGGAACATGCGGACTGGTCTCTTGTTTTCAAACTTACACGACACCCCAAAATACAAAGTTGCCCGGGATGATGCAGAGCTTGTCACGTGATTTTGCAGTTTGCAGCTGTTGGACATAACTCTTGTGCCGAAATTGGATTTTTCTTTGCCTTTTCATTATTAAATAAAGTATTGAATAAATTTGGTGCCCAAGGACGACTGGAACAACTGTAAAAATGCGAGTTTCGTTTTGTTTTTTTTTCTCAAGAAAACAAATCCAAATCCAAACATTCATAATTAAAATTCGCTAATTAATTCGATTAGTGGACACGTTTTATCTTGATTTACGGCATCACAAACAGTCTTAAAATTAAACGCATGAATTTTTAATGACGTCAACCGCCGAGACGCACGAAACGCGTTCGAAACCATGCAGAAATAAAATTAAACGACATTTGTCGACTTTTAAATGTTTGACGTAAAAAATAAAATTTTTGTTTATGTTGTGAATTTTTGTGTACTTACTGTACTTTACATGCGAAGCTCGAATGTGAGTAGTGTTGCATTGTGAGAGAAATGGAGAGTGTGTGTGTGTGTGGGGGAGTGGGGAGTGGGTAGAGGGTGATTTGGGCGGGTGTTCGAATCTGGTGTTTCACCCTCTCTACCCCTCGGATGATTTATTCGTGATCGATGGTGCAGTTGTGTGCTGCTATCAGCCACCTCTCTCTGTTTCCAGATAATGAGAGTTTGGTCCGCTGTAGAAGCAACAGCAGCAGAAGCCATAAAGCCAAGACTTCAACCCTTAGAGAGTCATCATTAGACGAGGGGAGATAGAAGGCACTCTTAAAGTCTTAATTTTAGCGCCGAGTTAGACGGAAATATTGCAAATGAAGCGCGAGAACTTGTTGAATTTTCTTGTTTACCTAATTTCACTTTACTGTCAACACTTTTGCATAAAAATTCCATTTCTTTCAAGATTAAAAAGTTAGAAAAAAATGAGAAAAAATTTTTTGATGCGAGATCTCATCAAAATATTCAAAGTGCCACTCTTACTTGTTGCCCAAGAAATCTTACTCAAAGCTAAACTGAATGATTTTTTTTTCCAGATTTTTTATTATCCATTTTATTTATTTCGTTGAGTTTTCACAATGGAATTGTGGTCACGGAAACTGTTTATCTTCTTCCCCTTTTCCTCCCCTTTCTCGCTTAAATTAATGTCGATGCCATTTTTTTTTCGGGATCAGACAAAGAGAAATGCAACATTAATGTGCACAACAAATTTAATTCTTCAATGGGATGTTCGAATGTTTTCCTTAATGTGCGGGATGGGAAAATAGGGGCGCGGAATGGATGGGGGATTTAAATTACTTCCCCAGCACCCATCCGTAATCCCTTCACTCGTAAATGTGAATACTGAAAGAAGGGACGCGAGGTTGAAGAGCAAATGTGTTTGGGCAGTCGGCGCAGTTATTTTCCCCCTGCGAATGTAGGGGTAAAGAGAAAAAGGAGGGGTCAATCATAAATCTCGTCATGGATTTCCAATAGGAGATGGTTGGGCTTTTATTAGCTCTCGTTTCTAAACTGCGACGTCATTCGACGCCAACTCAGCAACTCTTTTTGGGAGTTAAAGACCACTTTTATTTGTTTTTAAACATTTTTGTTTTCATTGATGTGAAATGAGGCTTGAATCCTTTTTTTGAAAGGATGGATTCAGTATAAATAAACGATTTTTTTGGTGGTTCAGTTTATTTATTTTTGGGAATTAATTACTCGCCATCAACTCAACAAAGTTCAAAAAGTACTTTACGGTACACATTTTTAAAGGAATCAATTTGTACATTTTTTGGGTCTGGTGATCACTAAAAAGGAACTAAAAGATGTCTAACTTGTAAGTAGTGTAAAAAATCATTATTTATAAGGTCTAGGTTTTTCACCTAAATGGTTTAGTTGGTGTTTTAGACTCATTTACACCCATATTTTTATTGTATGTGTGTATTGATTCTGATTGCACATGTTTTTAAGCGGGGAATATTAATCGAAAACCTGTCCCTGCAACAGTTTCTCGCATTACTCCAACAGGGCCCAGCAAGAAGAATGGGTCAGCGTTTCTCGCCGGAAGCGCGAATACATTTTCAATTTTCGCAAGGGTTGTGTCGGTTTTGATATTTTGCCCGGCCGCGGGCTCTTTTCGCAGTGTTGCTCGGGTAACTTGAACGCCACTCACATTTGCATTCATGGTAAGGCATATGCGGCGAACAGCGACTGCGTAGCGTTAATATTGAATCAGTTTTCCTATCTGACTATATGGATGAATGTAAAAAGCAGGGAGAAAGGATCGTCTTACACAAACATGGCGGCTACTGCATAATCTAATGCGACTGTGCGCGCGCGTGGTCTGACTTAATACTGTCACTACATTTTATTTTCCCCTCTCTCCTTCCGTCGTCTTTCTGACGTTGCATCTTCGATTCTCTTTCTTCTTCTTTTGCCACCTCATCCTCTCTCCTCTCCTCTCCTCTCCACTTTTCATCCTGGCGGTTGTTTATATTTGCGAGCAAAGTTGGATGCAAAACGTTGCATTTCGCTTAGTTGTGTAAATTGCTCGCTGACTCGTCTGTTTTTTACGCCTCTTAGAGGGAAAAAGGTGAAAGAAGAAGAAAAGAAGAGACGCTGGAAATGCAAATTGAATGCATCGTTTCAAGTCGGTGTTAAAGCGAGACGGGAGGAAAAAGTTTCGGTGCCGTCCAAAGTGGCCATCGCTCGGCTTTATCGTCGTCTGTAATTGGTCGTCGCACCGGCGTGTCTTTGGCGGTATTTGTGGGCGTGGTGGGTGTCTTTGTTGAAAGTCGATCGGCCCCTCGAGAGCCACACGGCGAAGTGGCCTCCGGTCTCATTCGTTGTCATAAGCGATACGCTTTCCATCCCACTCTGCACTCGTCTCGCTCATCGCGTTTCTCTCTCGCCATTCCCCAATGGAGGTATAGATGTCTTCTCTGGCTGGATGGAGGTCGTTTAAAGCGACGCTACGTCTAATTTCGTTGCTGGCTCCTCCAAAGTTGACCTTTTGTGCTCTGGGTATTTATTGCACTTTGTTTTCGAACATTCGACTTTTCTTGTTCACAACTTCAATTTTAAAAAAATAATTAAACTGGTTTTGGAGTTTACAAATTTAAAAAGTTGATATCCATTTTTTTTTCATAATCGAGGAAATTTAATCCGAAGTTTGGTTTTGCTGAAACTTACATAATACTACTTGACCTTTTTGAACAAAACTGGAGATAAAAATAAAATGACGTCTGAAGAGCCCGTCAATTGCCTCATTTTTTTCTTTCTCTGGTTTTTTTGTTTTGGTCCCTAGATTTGAATTATGGATTTTCTTTTACTGACAGTTTGATGATTTGGTCTATGTTGACATTAGTCATTACACCTGTCCCTTAGTTCATTGTGATTCTACACCCAACACCACATCACATCTTTTTCTCCCACTGTTTTTTTCTCACCAACCCTCACTCCCTGTCTTTCATTCCTTCCATCTTTTTATTCCCTATTGGCAATGTCTTTTCTCTCTTTCTCTTTCCCTTCATTGATAGAAAATGAAATTGAAAGTAAATACCAGCAGAAAGGAAATTCGAGCATCCAATAATGTCGGTTTTTTTTCCCAGCCCTTCCTCATTCCCTTCAACCAAAACCAAAAAACCCATACCCCATACTCTCATCCTTTATTCTTTAATTTCATTTTCAACATTATTTTTTTTATTGCTTGTGAAGTCACCATTTCTGTGTAATGAGATACACTTTTTAACCCCTTCCTTCACTTCCCCCTCTTTTCTCCATCCGGTGCTGTGGTAATTATGAATTTTTAGATGCTTTTTCTTTTTCATTTGCATTTTCCCCTTTATATTTGGGGGTAGGAGGAAGTTGAGTTATTGTGCTCAATCAAGTGTATGTATTTGCTTGGCAATTCGCCTTTTCCTAGAGACGCGCGGGCTCTGGCGTGTGCAAAAACACGCAGATTGCAGTTGAGGATTGCCGCGCGTGCCTCTCGCATTCCATGCTCTGGAATTTGCCAGCAGCAGACGCCAGCGATTTGACAAGTTGGCCATCTAGTGTTAAGAAGAAACATTCTATTTCGGAGGAATGCTTACAGTAAACAGAAATTGCAATAAAATTTTTTAAATTTTTTTTTTTAAATTTTACTTAGGTAATTTTTAAAAAAAATTTGTTAATTTTCTGTGAAAAATGATATCGGGTTATGCAGTTAAGCTATTACAACTCAAGGCGGAACATTTAACGCGCGTATCTGGACTTTGTTTTAAAGAAATTCAAAGTGAATAAAGTAATTTGTTTATATATTTTATTTTATTTTTTTCGTATTTTACAATTCAGAAAGAAGGATTTCTTGTTTTTCGGGTGTCTTTTGGTAACGTGGAAAACGAAATCATTTTGACTAATGCAATTTTTTTCCCTCCCCTTCGTCTTTGTTCTTCGGTACCCGTCATATGTCAGAGGCATCTGTTGCTGCCTCTTGCAAGCTAGGGGTGCATAGGAATGGAATTAATGCAGAAAAAGAATTGCATCAAATCGAAACCATTTTTTTTTTTTTTTTTTTTGCCCTACTCCCTAAGGGGAGAAAAAAAATCGGTGTCCTTATGTGGGTGAACTCGCATTACCGCAAACAGAAGCAACCGGTTGAATGTCGTCATTTTTCCACCAATCGATCAAAACAATAAGAGCAGTGACACGTGTTCGACAGAAACGAAAGGTCGTGATGGACACCATTTTTTTAATTTATTTATTCATCCAGACGTGAAAGAACGAAAATTGAGTTGCACAACTTTTGTTTACGTCAAAGGAACGCATGACACCGCTGAATGACAACTGGAGAAAGAAGAAAAGAGCTTTCTCAAACCCCTTTTCCTTATCTCCACTTTTACTTTATTCAAGATCTGCTGGGAGAGAGAGAGAGAGTGAGCAGTTGAGACACGCGAAATCCATTTCGAGGTCCTTTGGGCAGAGTCGGAAAGTAGGAGAAGGGAAAAGGCGTTTTGTCTGACGCGTTTCGATTCAAGGTTCCCGATCAGCCACGTCCGAAATAATTTGGGTATTAAATTAATTGAATCAGGTAGGAAAGGGGTTGAATCCTAATTAAATAAGAACTTTACAAGACCGCAGTCTCCCCTCTCTTGATTAAGAGAGAGAGAGAGCGAGAGAAGAGAGAGAAGAGGCCAGTGCGCATGCGGCCATCGACACGCCTACTGCTATAGCGCACTCTATAAGTGACGGTAATTAAAGATAATGAAAGATCAATACAATGGACGAGTCCAAACCATGCCGAGGATTCTGGGGCCCCTGAAAAGGGGCTTTTCCTAAAAAAAAGGGGCTTGGAAGGCGAAGGATGTTTTTTTTTTTTATTGATTCAAACTGAATGAGGGCATGTGGAGGTAGGGAAGCAAGGGATGAAAGTGGATCAAGAGAGGAAGAGGATGAGTCTGGAAATAAAAACAAACTGCTTCCGGTTGAGTTGTTGGAAGCTATAACACATTTTTTCGGAACGCGGAAAGAGATTTGCTTCTTTTTCTCTCGGTTTTGTGTTTTAAGACGAGGGAAAAGCGTCTTGTCGCTCGGGTTCTTTAATTGGCGGCACTTGTTAGGTTGCGGCCCCGAGGTTAGAACGCGAAGCTGGGATTTCTGCGCAAATCCCGGGAAAAGGTGGGGTTATTTCTGATGGAATCGGCGGGGTTTAAGCGAGCGTTTGGCGTGATTAATACAAGACGAAGTGGCGTTTGCCGAGCGACGACGGCCATGTTAGGATGTCGAACATAAATTAAGCGATTAATGCTCACTCCTTGGTATCTCTAAATTAATTAGCTCCATTGTGCGAGGCTAATACCCTTGTAACATGTAAATGATGGCGCAAAAAGGGGGATAATTACACATTGTTGGATTAATGGCTCGAGCCAAGACGCCATTACGGACCGACACTTTGAGCAGAGCGAGAAGGACGCGTCCCGAAGGAGTACAAATCACGAGCTCGAAATGGAAGAAGAAACAAAGGACTTTAAAGACAGAAGTCTCTAGAGGAAAGCATCTCCACATACCAACCCCCAACCCCCGTCCCCCACACACCACCACAGCGCGCCCTCTTACTTCTTTAGTTGTCAATTTGCCGCCCACGCAGCAAGCCAAAAGCTTTGCCGGATTTGGAGATTTCGTTAGAACCAAGGCGACTTTTCTTTTTTCGCGTCTCTCGTCGTTTGCCTGTGTCGACTAAACCGACTTTTCTTGTTCCGTTTGATTGTGGCAATTTAATTTAGGTAAAACGAGACGGGATCGATGCGTTTAGGGAGCGAATCACAGCAGATTCTCGCTCTCTCTCGCTCTCTCTTCTTCTCCCTTGTCGATCCTCTTTGCCAGCGGTCTCTTTCTTCATTGACGTATTGTCCTTGAAAAATTGATGACTTTGTTTATCATTCAGTGGAGAATTATCGAGTTACACACTTCACTGTAACTCGATCGCTTTTCGATTCGAGTGCGCTGCTTTTCAGGCTCAAACGGGTTTTGCTTCTTTCGATGGATTTTTTCTTTCTTTTTGTTTTTATTTTTTTTCTTGGAAAATGTGGGATGTTGTCATCACCACGTGTTGATCAATGCACAATGAACGGCGCCTCTGCGTCTGGTGTGTAGTGAAAGACGGCGAGCAACAGCGATGCTACATGTTGTTGCGAAGTGAGTGCTTAAAGGGGTGCGCAGCGTTAGTTTCTGACTGATCTCGGTGGTTGAGTGGTTAGAATGCTTACCTCTGGGCTCCGAGGAGCTTTACTCACACATGATGAGGGTTTTTTTTTACTCAGTGCGAGGTGAACTGATCTTGGTTGTTGCTCAGATTAAAGATGGGGGTTGATTTGATTCCTGTCATTGATAAGAACATCAATCGCGGGGTTTAGATGTAATGTATTTATTTACTGTAGGAATTTAATGAGAAATACCCTTGGTGGTGATTTTTAGAAGTATTTCATAGTAAATATTGAAAAATCTTGATACAGGTTTTAAATTTTAACACTAAACGTCGCAATATTTTGATTTAACATTTTTGTATTGAAAATTAAATGTAATGTATTTACTATATGAATTTAATGAGAAATATCCCTGGTGGTGATTTTTAGAAAAATTTTATACTACATTACATATTGAAAAATTTGATATTTCTTGAAAGTTGGTTTTAAATTTTAACAACAGAAGTCGCGATATTTAGATTTAACATTTTTATATTGAAAATTCCAACTTTTTGACTACCGTATTGTAAAATATTGTGTTTCAGTCGTCTCTGATTACCGAGTAACTAAACACTGCGGCCACGCATGACATGTGTGCACTTATTTCCATCTCTGCACAAGCCGATGCATCACGTGTTCACGTCCATCTGCAACTATTGATATTCAAATGTCACTTGTCTAAGGAATTTAGTGCAGAATGCGGTCCGCTGCTCCCTTTTCATGCTCGGCTGATTCGGTTTGGATGGAAAGGGGTAAAGCGATGGTATTTGTTTGGCAAAACGGGACTCTCTGTCTTCGGTGATGAGTATTGACAGGAGTGGGAATTTGGAGCCGAGGAGGGGAGACGCGAGTCTTCGCTTTGGGAGCTTTAGAACGGCTTTAGAGAATTGCAATGCGAATGTAAAAGTCCCTTGGACTCTCTAACCTACTGGGGTTTATTGTGTAATTATTGAACGGGCTGGTGATGAAAGAGGGAAGTGGGGTGCCGACCGGAAAGAGCGATTTTGGCGCGAGGCCAAAGATGATGATGTTGCATGCACCGTGCACCGATTGCCAGAAGGATTCATTGTGCCGCTTGGCCCTCGAATGACACGCGGGGTGGAGTTTAGAGCCTCGTTTTGAGGGTCACAGGAGTAGGTGCTGGTGACCTTTCGGTAAAAGGCTCTAGTTTCCACGGAACTTGCTCGGCGTTATTAGAGTGGTGAAGGCAAAGCGATGCCAGAGATGTCATTCGTTATCGTGCTTTTAGTGCGAGCAAAGTTGGCCAATTCAATAGCCACTTTGGCAATTAAAAGACAAACTTGTGCGGGGAAATAAATCAGCAATAACGTGCTAAATGGGCAGACATTTTGGTTTAAATGTTGCATGAAAGCAAAATGTGGTTATGGTTGTGTGTAATGCTTAAGGACCCTTAAGTTAAGGCTGTATACTGTGTGTGACCTCTAACAATATGGAGGGCCGGTGACATTAAAAATAATAAAATTTTCAAAAGTCAAGAAATTAGGTTTAAAACTTTTCGAAATTTCTGTTTATCAATGACCAACTGTGGGTTGGAGTCAAAATACTCATTTACGGAAAGATGTAGGGAGGAAGAAGAGGTGTAATTAGTGTCATGCACGCAGCACTTTGGCAGCCACAGTAGAGTGACTTTCGATCTTAATGGCATTCCAAAGATGTTAGTGTTGTGTGGAAGCGTTGGCAGATTGTAATGAGCCGGAAGTGCCACTTGGTCGCTCGTGGCGTAAATAATGTCATTCGGGTCTGCGTTTTATAGGATTCAATTTTTTCCCCTTTAAAAAAAATTGTCAATTTATTTTTTTTTTATTTAAAAAAAGAAAGAAAAGAAAAAGTTTTTTCTCGCTTGTCGCTTTTCGGCATTGTCTCATTCCTCAGTTGGGATTGTGACTTCCGTCGGGGTTAATTCCACTTGAGAAGATTCTGGCGCTCTGTTGTCGACTCGTGTTTTGGGGATTTGTTACGAAGAGTGTCCGGATTCACTTTACTGGATATTTAATCGAATAAAAGCCCGGAAAATGGACACTGGAGGATGGAACGCGAGGAGCCGGGGAGAGGAATGTTTCGGACGCACATAAAGAGGACGCAGTGAAGGGGTAGGGTCGCCGAGGTCGAATTGAAAACGCGGTCAAAGGTGAATCCAGAGATGGTTGTGTTTGTGACGTGATCCATGGACGTTGCGATTTCAGCTCGTCTTTGTCTAATTGGCACAAGTACATGCGAACTGACCTCTCCAGTTTAAGGCCACTCGCGGTGGACCAAACACAGAGAAGGGGCATTATGGAAACGAGGGATTAGAAAGGGGTATGTGGAGAGCGAGGATGGGGTAGGAGGCGTCGGGAGTAGGCGGGGGGATTCTCTAAATGGCTTTTCCGTGTTGGAGAAATGCGCGTTCCTCTGCTTGCCCGCTGTTTGCACCACTCATCCATTTTTTGTCGAGTTGAAAACTTGGTTTCGGTCGTGTTCAAATATTAAAACGTTATCCGATACTTTTTTTTACGTGTTGGTTTGGGGAAATTTACACTTCGCAACTTTGCAACTGCAAAAAATATCGATCTTTTTATTCGTTGCAGTTAATCTGAATCATTCCTTTTATTAAAACCGCTTTATTATAATTACGCTTTCATTTTCTAACTGTTTTTTATGTGTTGTATTCTCTTCTTCACTCTGAAACACGCAATCAATGCAAAAGCGCAATCAACTCCCGCCCTTGCACTGTTGTTGGCAACGACAGATCGGGGTAAAAAAAAATCACTAATGGTTTCCTCTGTTTTTTATCGACTTTGAGTCTAGGTTTAAACATCGGCCTGTATTACTAACCCCCTCTCTCTCTCCAGAAAAAAATTATACATCACGAAAAAAGGTCTTGGAAATGAGGATGGGGGTAAAAGAAATAAATAAGGGGCTGTTAACTGCGATTGCCAGTCGTGACTCATGATAAAGAATTAAAGTAATGTGGAGATTTATTCAAGAAGCCCCTTAAAAGGATCAATTTGTGTAAGTCGATCGATTTACTTTGTAATAAAAGTTGCGTGTGCACATCCCTGTTTTCATTTTGATTTCCATTTAGTGTCGGGACTAAATGACCGCTTGGCAAATTATTACTTCCTATTTTTATGTTGTTGTTATAAAATATAAATTTTTCTTTTTTAGAAAAAATTTATTGAAAAATAAAATTTCTGCGGTTTTCTCTCTCGCCTTTATCCCGACTTGATATAATCACGTTGCTGCGTTTGCATAATTTACCACTTGTAGCGCCCGTTGTTCAAGTCCCTTCTTTCTCATCCATTTACACCTTGGGTGTTTACTACATTTTCCCTCCTTTCCTTCACTTTTTTTTCCTTCTTTTTTTTTTTCAATGTTTACTTCCTTTTTTTTATAATTTTTTTCGGGCTGAAATTTGCCAAAATCGATGCGGGAGGGAGATGCAACAGTGATTGGAATGGCAGGCGGGGCGCGAATGCGCCATGCGGACGCGTGACTCGGCTGGCTCGCATGCAAAAATCAAGGGCCATGCATCAAGTCGCACCGGTTGCAGCTGCAGATGGGAATTTTGTGTGGCACTTGAATGTAATGTGCCAGATTGGAATTACCGAAAGAGTGAATAAAAAGAAAAAAAGTTTTATTTTTCTTTTTCGCCACTAGGGGAGGCAAAAATGTGAGTTATTGTGTTGTTGTGTTGTTTTTAATTCGTGTTAATGTTTATAGAAAAGGCGAGAGTGGATATAATTTGAAAAATTCCGGGCATTCCTCACGTTAAATGATTCAAAAGTTTTTGGAAAATAATAATTACGACTTTAATAAATATGCTGATGAGATGTGAGGTGCGAGAGGGGAACTCGCGTTCGTGGGAGGAGGGAAATTTCGAAATCGTCGCCGACGGGCGCCGTCTTCTTCTTTGCGGCGTCGTCGAAGAAATTAACCTCCATTGGAGGGGGTCAAGGAAAAATGTTCGACGCTCGTTAAATGTTTTTAATTAAAGAAAAGGGCACTTATCGTCGAACACACCATTTCCACTTTACCTCACTTCGCCTCCTTTTCCCCACTTCCACCCCCCGACTCATTCCACCGCCCCCATAACTTCTTTCCATTTCCCATGTCTCCTCGCATCCCCTATTGAATAATCAGAGTAAATCATTAGGAAATGGAAATTACCCGAACCCTCTTTTGCTCTTCCATTGCGTTTTAATGTACGTTGACGTGATTTTTTTTCCAACGTGCGGTGTAATTGATTATCATCCTAGAGGGCGCTTTTTCGTTTTATTTTACGTTTTGTTTTATTAATAAACTTATTTTAAGGATATTATTTTTTTATACATTATTTTCCCTTTGGTGTTTGAAAAACGTAAAGCTGTCGGGTTTGAATGGACGACTCTCGTAAGCTCTCTTTCTCTCCTTCCGAGTCCAGCTGATAAGACTCGGTGGCCAAGAAAATGGCCGGCGAGGGATCTGAGGAGATGTTTGTCATGGGGTAGAGACGGAGGCTGGAGGTGGGTTAAGGCGATGTGAAACCCGCTTTTACATTCCTCTCACTTCCCAGCGGACCCAACTGATAAAAACGAGAAAAGAAATTTTAAAACCCTCCCCCGCTCACCCCCATCGCTCTTTTTCTTTCTCTTTCCTTCTAAGTAAAAAAAAAAAAAAAAAATTAGGTTTTATATTCCTTTTTGTGCGCACGAGGCAGGACTCGGGGCTTTTTTCGGAGCAAGTGACATTTTATATGCAACTTTGTGTTTGTATCTCGCATGCGTCCTTTGTTGTTGGCTCCCTCGCACATGCCCTGGTCCTTTTATAGATGTGCGCAGAGCACAAGTGGCAAATTGCATTACACTTTGAATTTAAGAGTTGGCTGCTAGTGGGGGAGGGCTTAATTTGTGTAACGTGTTTGGAGCTTGTTGCATGCGCCCCACTTTCAATCTGCTCGCACAATGCACGAAGGAGGGCAGTGAAAAAGGCGTGGAGGGAGGCGCAGGCAATGGCGAATTCGAGGCAAGCTGCCAGAAGGTGACAGACGGGCCTGAGTAGTAGGTGGGGGTCGATGGGCGTTGGTGAAGGGCTGCCCTCTATGGGTGTGATTAGTGGTTGGGAAAGGGAATGGAATTTTTTATTTTTTAATATTTTTTATTATTTTTTTTGTTTATGGTGATCAGGTGATGACGTGTTGAGTTGGGTGTGGAGTGGAGGAGGAAATGGAATAAGGGTGGGTTCACCTTTTCTTTTTTTATTATTTGACTAGACTCATCAGGTGAAAAGCTGTGCCGCATTAAATATGGATGCGAATTGGGGGAAATGGAAAAAGGCGGGGTGTGGGTACAGCTGCACGTGTCTAGTCATATGTGCATGGACAATTGGTGACAGGTGTTTATTTTTTTGTTTCTACAGGTGTTGTAGTTTGGGTTTTTATTTTTTTTTTCTGTTATTTTTTTTCGGGTTTTGGCAATGGGGAAAGGGGTAAGTAAATATTGGGTGTGTGTGATGGGTGTGTCCGATTGTCAGCGTGCGTGGGATTTCTTTCTGTTTCTTTAGGCTTGCACAGCATGTGTTTGATAGTGCATCTGTGAATGGAATTTGTTCAATTTTCTTTTTTGATGATAGGAGGAGATTAAATTTTTTTTCTTTTTCCTTTTTTATTTTTATTTTTTTTTATCCCAAACTGCAGTTTTCTCCCCTCAGTTTTTCTCGAGTTTTATTGTAGGTTTGGAGCAGAGCTCATTAAATTAGTTGAAGTTGGTGTTTCCCTAATTTATCCTTGCCACTTAGAAGGACTTATTGAAATCCTCTTTTTATTTCGCTCGTGACGTCAGGGTTTCCTACCAATCCACTCGATTGCCTTATTTGCATAGCGATAATGACAAAAACAACAGCTTGCAACTGGTTTGAATAATTGAATAATTTTAAGTAGCATATACTTTCGACATTCGGTTTGGGTAAGTGCCAAAGGTCGGGTATGGAACAGTTGTCCATTGCTTTCAAAGTTTCTTGTTCTTGGAAAAGTAGTTTCTAATTTAAATTTGTCTTGCTTCATTTCACGCGTCATTTTTTTAAATTATGATTGAAGTTTCTAAAGTAGAATAATAAATTAGCTCAAATTATTAGAAATTGAGTGACAAAAAAATGTAGCTTTCTTGCAAGATTTATTTCAATCTTCTTACCGAACCGATTTCGGCTCTAAAGTAAAGTTGAAGAGGTCCGAGCGGCGCACAAAGACAGCCATAGATCAAGTGTTGAAAATTTTTTTTCTCTCTTTTATTGTTTTCTTCATAAGTTGGATGGCGAAATAAAAAGAATAAGAGAGAGAAATGGTGGACTGATTTCCCAAGAGACTCGTCCATTTTGCCATCTCATAGTTTCTTGTGCTTAAGGGTCATCCGTCACTGCACTCGTGTCATTGAGAGATAAATCCATCCCTTCCTCTTCTTGTTGGTTTGATTTCTCCGACAACGTCCTTCATTAAAGTGCAGTGAAAGAAGAAACGCGAGAAAGGTCACTTTACTTCCTTTTTTCTTCATCTGAAAACCCTTTGGCAACAGATGGGCATCTGCGCGCTCTTCGGACCAAATTGTTGCTTAGCAACAGGGCATCTCGACAGCTGGGACCTTATATAAGAAAATCCGGGGCAAAGAAAGTTGTGGATTGATTAAAGAAGTGAAATGAGGAGAATGGGGCGAGCAAATGTGTTGGAAAATGTAAGGGGATTTATATTGCGAGCCGAAAAGGATGGCCCCTCCTTCGTTACTGCCGACTTAGTTGGCTAATTATCGTAAGCTTAGAGAGAAATGCAAATGGAGGCATAAGTTAAGTCGGATTTAGGGGACGTAATGGACGAAGGCAGTGTGGGAACGGGTTTTATTAACAGGGACTTTTGATGCGAGGAACAAAACCTGGGCACAAGGCATCGCCCGATTTGCATAATGAAAGAAAAGATGGCAAGGTCGATGTGATGTTATTAAGAATCTCGTTGAGGCACATGAGTGTGAAGTTAAGGGCCCTAAAAGTACGCTTATTTTTAGGGTAGTTTTGTTGTTGGATGAATTTTAAGCGTTGCACAGTTTGAAAGAAAAATTGCTAATGATGGGACATGTCGATGACGCGATGCGTCAGGAATGTCTTTTACTTTTTCCCCATGCGCATACTCATTTGAAATTTGCCCGGGTCATTAATTGGATTCGGGGACCTGATGAGACGGAAAAAATTAGAGAAATTGGTTTGGGCGCCATGTGTTGCATCGCGCATGCCCGGTTTAAGGGATAAAGTAGGGGGTGTTCTGGGTTCTTTGTGTGAATTCGTCAGCTGACATCCCCCTATGTTCACTTCTCCCTCATAAAACAATGTAGGCCTAATTTCATAAAAACACAAAATTCGGTACAGTATTGGTATTGTAGAAAGTGAAAATCTATTCGTGTTTTTTCTTTTATATATTTTACTTCGATTTTCTTTTCCCCCAACTATTCGAATGGATGCTAAGCGTTGAGAAGTTGACCTCGTGTTGACCTTGTCCAAGTGGGGATTGGAAATCGTCAATTGGTCCGAGGGAAATGGTTTTTCGTATATAACACTTTCCTTTCTTTTTCTCGCAGACAGCTACTTTTCTTGTCACTTCGTCTCAACGTGTCACCAATGACATTTCGCGAACTATATCTTTTTTCTCCCTCACTTCTATTGTTTTTCTAAGTGTGGAAAACACCCGAGAGAATACTTTGTGTTATTCTCCCTTCTTTCACATTTTTTAAAAACACAAATGGTCATTTTTTTAATGTAAATTTATACCATTTTCATCATCCCCTCAGATTCTTTTTCTGCTGAAGGGGAATCGAACTTCTAAATTCCCCCACTAGAGGCAGATAAAATTATTGTCAACAACAGATATTTTATGGATTTAAGTCTTTTTTATTTTTTATTTTTTTATTTTATAGTCATGTGGTAATGAAGGGACTGCAAAAGATTTCCCTGCTTTCATCTGTTTTATACACCTTGTACCATGTCCGAAGGGGTCTGCGAGTTGGGAGAAGGGCACTCTGGTGGGATGAAGGCAAGTGCTTTTGAAAATGAGTCCATGTGGGCTTTTGCCCTCTTCATGACTCACTCTGTGGATGAGGGAGGGGTGGGAGAGAAAGGGGGTGGTGTGTGGGTGATGATGTTTATGTTGTTGGCTTTTGGATTTCCTCGCGAGGCCAGAGGTGTGTATGGACGAGTGGTCGACTGCTGGTCTGGACGAGACTGATAGGAAGGAGTTTGTGTGGGAGCAGGCGCAGTGCAGCTGTAGTTAGGGCAAGGGGAGGGATGAGGTCTCCGGTGTAATTATGAGTGCATGGTGAGTGCGTGATTGAAGAAGTGGACTTCTTTAGATATGGTGGCCACACGTGACCCGCACGTTGTTTGTCTTGTGGTCAATAGGATTGTTTTGTTGCAAGTTTTGTTTTGGGTGTTTCGAGCTTTTCCCTATAGGGGTTTCAATGGCTTTGTTTGTGCAGTTGTTGGGAATTTACTTAAGCAATGAAATGGCTTTGCATTCGATTTGTTTGTTTACGTGATTTTTTGAATTGTATATTTAATTGTTTTATTCGAAACACAAATGATCCCTAGTGTCAAAATTTGTAACTTGTTGAATTACCATTAAAGAAAAAGTGTTTCGTTTTAGGTTTTCCATTTTTATTTAACCTTAAATTTAAATAGATTAAAAAAAAAAAAAAAAAACAATTTGATAAAGAGTTCAATTTGTTTTTGTCTCATCTAAACTCAGGTCTTGTAGAAAGCGGGGGTTTTTTTTCGTTTGTTTTTGCTCCTTCGTTTTTTTTTTTAGTTGGGCGGTTGGACTGTGTCGGGTCGAAATGGATTTCTCGGGCCAATTGTGTTCTCTTGGGCAAATTCTTTTTGCAAATGTACGCGATAAAGCACGTCTCGTTAACTACAAGGTCTAAAGACGACCATTCATCTCGAGTGATTGGCCTCTGCTCTAGGGACGTTTGCCCTCTCATGTTTACCTCGTTCTGCCACCGGAAGGAAACACGCTCCCCCTTCCCTCTTTTCCACCTCATTCTCTCTCTCAAACACACAATCTCTATTTTCTCTTTAACGTTTGCACGTGCTATCGCCATCACTCTACTTCTTGTACTACTTTCCAATTTGGGATCGTGATGCCAGCAATAATGGCAGCTCGACGTCACAAGGCCACATTGTTGTGTACGACAAAAACGAGAAAAGAAAAGAAAAAAAAAAAGAAAGAAAGAAAGATCAAACTAAAGTGTCTTCTAAAAAAAGAGATTGGGAAAATGTGTAAGGGGATTGACTTCCCGCGGGAATTAAACTCAAAATCAATCCTTGCAAGAATCTAGTTCTACTAGATTTGAAAGAAAAAAATTACTTTGAGAAAAGGAAGATGAATATTGTAGAATTGGAATTTTTTCGCTGCAATTGGAGATTAGCCAAAGCTGAAAAGAAGCGTGATATTTTTTTTCTTTTTTTCTTTTTCTTTCTTTTTCTTTTTCTTTTTCTTTTCTTTTGGGTATAGTGGAAATAATTTAGAAATTCTTTTTCTGTCCGATACTGGGTCGAGAGTAAATGGCATTCACTCGGCTGAGTTTCATGCGGTTGCAGATGGTGTCCATCTTGAAAATATATTGCATTCACTTTAATAACTTGGAGAGTCCTCTATTGCGGTGGCAGATTTATTGGAAGCTTTTTTCTTCTCATCTTAAGAAAATTATTTGTGGCCTGTACGTAATGGACACTAAATTCAAGAGGGCTTAGAAATTTCAAAAAAGTAAAACCAGAAAAAAGAAAATAATAATAATAAAAAAAATTATATACAGTATTGTATGTGCAATAAATCCACCATTTTGTTTCGAGAAAGATTTTTTTTTTAATTTAAATTTCATCTGTGATTGGCGAGATGGTTCAATCTACAGTTTCTTTGTGGATGATTTAAGAGAGAAAATGAACAATATTTATACGATAGCTGCATGGCAGCAAGATTTATTGGCTTTATCAAGCAAATATCACGCAAGGTCAACAAATTCAGCTTCGCAACGACTGCAGCGCTAAATTGGAAGTTGCTTTTGACCATTTGCCGGCGACGTGTGGAAGGAGCAGTCCAAGACGGACGTGCCGCGTTGATGTGGCTGTCAGCGGTGTGACTAATTCGTGATAATGAGACCGCGGACACCACTTGAGTCACCGACTTGATGGATCGATTGTTCCAATCAGTGCTAATTGTGTGACGAACGAACATGCTCTCCATCGCCCCCCACTCCCACCCGAACCACTTGCTTCGTCTTTTTACAAGAGAGGCGCGCGCGAGAAAAGTGGGTTGTCAGATGGCTGAAAAACTCGCTCACGGACCCAATTTCTCTAACCCTTTCCCTCCCGCACGCGGCGTCCGTGGCGCCAGATGCGAGATGTTTTCTCAATTTGAGGAAAGAAACCTTTAAAAAAAATATTGCGCTATGTTTATGGACCTCGTGCGTTTGTCACTTGAATTGTACGAGAGTAAGGAGGCATTTGTGGCGCACGTGCATCTAATGCACATGCCGAGTGACGTTGTTGATATGCGCGGCAGCAGTTGCGCTACTCCATCCCCCTCCCCCTGCCTCTCCTCTCCCATCCAGCGCGGTCCTCGCAGACCCCCTCCCACATCTCCCGTTCTCTCCTCTTGTGTATGCGCGTCAGTGTTGAATTCCACAGGTGCCTTTTCTTTCTGGGTATTCCAATATTACAGCTTTACACTCCCGCCTTTCCTCTCCCCCTCTTCCTCCCCGCTCTTCTTCTCTGCTGCCGCACTCCCTGGCCTTTCATCATTCCTGGATGCATTGTAGCAATGGATTTAATTAAAGCAACATTCTCGGCACCTTTTGACGGCTGCATTTTATTAACGGAATGCTAGTCTTATTTGCCGTGAGAGGGGGTTGAGGGGGTTGACGAGTTGCCGGGTGCGGATAAACTGACCTTTCATTACGAAATGGACGAACGGGCCCCCTTTATGGCTGTAAACGAAAAGGGTCGGAGGGGATTCGG
Source organism: Geophilus truncorum (assembly GCA_034695745.1). Classification (NCBI taxonomy): domain Eukaryota; kingdom Metazoa; phylum Arthropoda; class Chilopoda; order Geophilomorpha; family Geophilidae; genus Geophilus; species Geophilus truncorum. Next base: position 59,838 of record JAQFZP010000042.1, on the reverse strand, counting down.
GGCCTTATCGGGACGCACGGCTCATGTAACATTCCTCTAATCCGTGTTGCACTCATCTCGGTCAGCCACACCTCTTGCAACTGTGTGACGAGTGATTATCGTGACGTCATAGGCACATCCGAGCTGCTCAACCAGTCGGAAGGGGTGTGTGGATTAAGTAGCGGAAAATTGATGAGGGACGAGTTGGCCTAACGAATGGATTTTAAGTCGCATGGAGGGTTTTACTCCGTTTTATTCCCTCTGCCTCTCGAACTTTTCGGCCGTGTCGTAAAAGAGGTCTCACCTGTATTTACGATTCGAGGCGTTTGAAAGGAGAGAATTGCAGTCGATCCATTGCCCAGGAGGAGTTTCCACCAGTTGATGTGGTGGCAAAGAGAAAGAGGGTTTCGTGAGTAAATTATCGCAGGTTGAAGGGCGTTCCAATAACGCTCATTGCGTGAGCGTTAGTGTGAATTATTGGCTCGGGTCGTTGGCTAATTAATGAGTACAATGATAGTGCTGTGCAGAGTTACGATGATGCACATTTGTGCGTGCAGGATGAAGAAAATACTTTTCATTAATTAATTTTAAATTTTTTAGTTTTTGTAATAATTTTGATTTTTTTTGTTTGTTGTATTTTGCAGATTTAACTTCATGTACACGTGATCTGCTTTCCGACAATTTTTCCCACTTTGTTCGAAGTTTGAATCATTTCTCTTGGACTTTTGTCAACGATGCGTCAGGATAAAGTAGGAAAAAGTTTTTCTTTTCTTGAGTTGGATTTTGGAACTTATCATTTGAAGATAAATGTTAAAATTAGGCTTAGAGAAGCAAAGTCATTTTTTTTGTTCAGCTTCACTTTATTTTATTTTTTTAAGTATCAAAGATGAAGATGAAATTGATGGCGAAGGTGGAGGATGTTGGCGCATCATTCATTTTAATTAGCGAGGTCTTTTCTGCGTGTCACGTGACACAGTTTGCTGTCAACTTGATGGCGGCGTTAATTGCTTTGCAACGAGCTGGATTTGCAAACTACGTCCGTGTTCTGTGCCCATTGCCATCATCTCCATCTGCATCATCAACTTTATCTTCGTTTTTTTCTTCGAGCTACAATAAATTTCAGCTTATTTCATAATTTTCATTGCGAGTAGAATAAATTTTTATATATACGGTTTTCGTTACGCCATTACCCACATTTTGTATACACGTTTGAAATAAGAATAATAAAAAAAAAAAAAGAAGAAGAAAAAAAAATGTAAACCTTTTACTGATATCTCATTGAATTAATTTCGTTGCGCGCGTAAAAGTATTTTTTTACAGCTTTAATGGCTTCGAGAATGAGGAAAATGTGCAAGATGGTGGGATTTTGGAAGCAAGAAGTCGTCATCATCATTATATTGAGCCCCGAGGTTGAGAAAAGGGGACGGGAGGAAAAAATTAAAGGGGATTTACATATATATTGTCCAAGGTGGAATTTGCGGCAACGGCAATTATTTGGGAAAGCAAATTGAGAAGAAAAGATGATGGGGTGTGGGGAAAATCATATGCCACTTAGGAGGATTTCTTGAGGGTGTCGAGATGGAGAATTGGATTGGAATTCATGACATGCCATCGCGTGACCTCAGGGTTTGCGAGGGCGAGTCGCAATTGGCTTTTACCATGGGTTTATTACACGCGGTACGTAGTTAAAAGTCCTGAATTGGGTCGAGTTAAAAATAATAAAAAAAAGTAAAAAGTAAATAAATAAAAGAGGGGGGAAAAATAGTTTAAGGTTTTGTCATTTTTGCCCATCGTCGAGTCCGAATTCCATTGTGACCACTAGTTTACTGGGTGTGGAATAACAAGAGATGGTAGTCATGGTAACGGGCGTTTTCTATTCTTCGCGTGACGTCAATACAAGGCGGTGGGTGGGAGTGTGTAGCGTGTGTGACTCCATAGCATGGCTCGGAGGCGCAATAAAAAAAGATTGAGAAGCAAAGAAGAGGGATTTTTTTCCCCCTTCACTTTTTCTGCTACTAAAATTGACGCCATCTTGGAACTAGAGTCAGAAGCTCCGCCTGTTGGGCTTTTTCACTGCATCGAATTTTCAATTTTTTTTTTTTTTTAAGTATAAATTTTTTTTAAAAATCGTAATTTATACGGAAAATAACGAGTGTTATATTTTATTAATTTAATTTGACGTAAGTGTATGTAACGGTTAAGTAAATTCTCTTTCTCTTTATTCTTCACGCTGAAAAGTCGAGCATAATGATAATGAGAATAAATTTTCACTAATTGCACGCCATGAAATATGGAGTTGCGCTGCGACGATGAAGAAGAGGAGGAAAAAAGGAAAAATCTCCATTTTCTTATCTTGCACCGGGCAATTAGTTAGGGCTTGACTATCTCCTCTCGAGGGGAACGCGCATCGTAATGAAAGAAGCGGGATAAGACTGTCTTAAAAGCCTACTTCGCGCGTTAAACCAAGTGGACGCTAAAAGAGCTTAAGTTTACTAAGGTTGAAATTACGGTTTCAGTCGGAAGTAGGATGAAACCACACGTGCGGGCCAAATCCATTCTCATCCCTCGACCAGCCTCTGCTCATGCCAGATGGCCGCCATCAATTATGCAAGTGGGGAGTTTACAGCCCCACCTGTAGTGGGCGTGGGAAGGTAGAAGCGCGTGTGCTGGCTACTTGATCCTTGCGTGAAAGGGGAGAGGAGAACCTGGGTTTCAACCAGATTAGCTGCCGTGCAACATGCCTGCGAGGGTTAGAGGGGTCCGCCAAACACAAATTGGCCCCGGGAATCAGTTGGTAGGGGCCAATGAGAGATGCGTTCTAATCTCATTGATGTTGCTAACCGAGTTAACGCGTTCGTTGCTGGCTGCCTGCTTGGTCGCTTGCTTGTTCCTCGCAATTCTCTCTCGCGCTGTGTTTGTCGACTATGAATGACGTGGCTGCTGATTACATCAGTCACGTGCCAATTGCCGAGCCACACGCGGATAGCGCGCTCATTCATTGCCCGTCTCGTGGTCATCTGTTTCCCTCGTGGCCCTTGATCGGGTTAAGGGGTTGCGAGTTTTGGTTTTGAGCGCAATATTTGCGATTGAAATTTGTCGCCCTCCCGCTGATTCTCCCTCTGGGTGTTGACACGGCTCCCGTCGATCTCCACGGCAGGGGGTTCATTAGCGGTGGACGGGACACCATCTGGCTCCGACAAGTGTAGATAAACACGTAGATGGACGACATCCCTCCGGCTTGGCGCTAATCAGCATGCGCGCCGTGTCAGGAGAATGAGACGATGGGGAGTCGGGGGTGAGGGGGACAGATGGACGACTTCCGGTCAGTGCGCGAAAATTGCCTGCTGTCATTCGGAATGGTCTTTAGCGAAGGCGGCGACGGAAGGAAGAGAGAGAGGTTCGCTCGATGGTATATGGCTGAAGTCAGCAACCAATTGAAAAAGGACTAATCAGGGGCCAAATTGGTCAATTCTTTTTTTTGGCTCATACGGTGGTGAAAGTTGGAGTCAGCAACTTGTTGTGCATGTCGGTTGAGGGAGAAAGGTCAAAAGGCAGGCGGGGGAGGGAAAGTGATGTGGGCAGTTCATTTCTACAGACTACACACTTAATCGGATTAGAGAGATAGAAAAGGCGCCTGATGCCCTGTTGCCATGGTGATTGCGGGCTGATAAATGATTGTGCTCGAGATTGATAACGGATGAACGCATCTCAAGAGTTCCATTCATCACTAGAGGCCGTTCGGCACAGGTGCGTGCAAAGAGCGGCAAAACACACTTCTTGCATTCACGTCATATGCCACGAGTGCGGATTTCTCCTTCTGCGTTTCCTCACTCGACACATCTCATCCACTTCGGTATTCGTAAAAAAATGAAAAAATGTTTGTAAATGTGATTTTTTTAAGGAAAGAGGGGGGAAGTTGTTTGCAAGTCCATGAGCTGTGTCAGGTGTGGTTTTTCTCCCTTCCATCTCTTTTCCTCCTCTCAAGTCTTATCCAGATGCTCTTTTCTTGGCTTTAGGTATTTTATCTGCGTGTTTATAGTTGTGGATCGATATTCGCCCGAGTTGGTTTGCCTGTTGATTTAGTTAAGCAGCCAAAACGTCGTAAACCGGCGCCGCTGCTGCTACATCTCAACACCGTTTTCTCTCACCTTTTAAACCTCTTTTTTACACTCAACTAAACTTTTTTCTTACTCTCCTATATCCACGTTTTTACTCTGATAATTTTTTCCGAAACATTATACTAACTTTTGATGAATTATGGATTCAACTTTCTTTAACACACCATCTTAGTATTTTTTTTCTTATTCTTACTGTATCTTATTTTTTTTCTCTTTTTTGATTGGTTTCATAAGACCCATACACATCCCGTCACTCATTTTTTTCTGACACGAGGCATTTTTTCCTCCCCTCGCGCTATGTTTTTATTTTCTTTTGAAATTGGCCAGTTGAAGCAGCACGTGCATCCGTTTTGTACCCGGCGCGTGCCAAGTCGCGTCCACGTGACCCCTCTCAATCGATCTTGAGAGGTGAAGGAGACGCCAATTGGGACAAGAAGGGGAGCAGCTGGTAGCTGACACCTCGTCGTCCACACATACCGACCGCACCACTCGCTCTCCCCGACTCCATCTCTTGTTGCTAACACAATTTTCCAAGTTTTTCATTTTTCTTGTACTCTTGGGTGTTGAGATAGAAAATGTAGGTTGTGTTGGAAATGTGCACTCGTCTCTTCTCATTCTTTTTTTTTTTTCCTTTTCTTTTTAAACTCGAGTCCTTAGAGCAGCAGTCAAGAGGACGCGGTCGTTTTAGCTGCGGTGAAATCAATCTTGACTCGAGCCATCCGTCCGAAGAAAAAGCGTGGACCTCATGGATCCCTCGAGAGCTAGCAAACGCGCCTGTGCCGACCTAAAACATCCATACGCACACCCCTCTGCCCTCGTTGTGGCAGTGACCAATAAACAGCTTCCAATTCTCGGGGATTGGAGACAATTAATCGGCGGGGCGGTAATTTCTCCGGGGAGACCTGAGCACGAACAAACGAATCCAATTATTGGCAAGGGAAGAAGACGGACTGAGGGAGGGAAGGCAAAGTCTACCGAGACACCGGACATACTAACAAGGCAATGAAATAAGCCTAATAGAAAGGGGAGCTAAGCATCTTAAATGACCCAGATGAATGCCTCGAGCACCGGCGCCACGGGAAACGAGTGAGCGCCACAAGTAAATCATTTTAAAACTTTTATTAATTCGGTTTAAAAGAGCGGGCAAAAGGGGTTCAACGCTCGCATTTCGCCTTTATCAAGTTTTTCAAACACGTCGTGTGGTGCAGATATGAGGTATTACGGCGTTTTTATCCATCGCACGTATTTGGGCTTTAAGTGCACCCTTATTGGTCGTCAGGTGAATTGAACCCATGGCACCAGGTTTTCAGTGCCCCATAAAGGTGCGGAAAAAGACACGAGGGTAAAAGAGAAAAAAATATAAATACCCCGAGTCCTTAATGCTTCGTAGCGTGAGCGCTGATTTTTTTTTTTTTTTTTTTTGTACTTGTATTTTTTTTATGTTCGCCGAGGTCAACCTTCATCGTTCTTCGTTTAAAGTTATTTCGCTTTACATACACGCACTTTTATCTTATTTTATGGAGTGCGGTTTTTTTTCCTTTACCTACTTTTCTTCGTCTTCTTTCACCATCTTGATAAGCCCTCATCTTTCACTATAAGACGCGGTTTAAGGTGGAGTTTAGTTGAGGAATTTCCGCACACCTTTTGAGTTCCCTGGAGAGACGACAGCAGCAAAGTTGAAGTGTGACATTAATAACGTGGCAAGGGCGTGTGGATGTGGCTCGAGTTTCAGTTCGCAGTGTGAATGCGAGTTGGCAACCAAATCCGAGTGAATTGCGTGGAGACGAGTCGCCTTAATGAATTTATGCGTGGTCACGAGGAAATATGTGACTGTTCTCTCGTTTCTCCCTTAATTGGATCACGTGATCGAGTTGACATGGCAATAAACAAGAGTGATGTGTATTGCATATTGCGATCAAGATTTATTTCTAACACCTATTTTTTTTCCTTTTTTGTTTTATTTCCTTTGTGTTTTTTGTTACTTATTGTAGGCGGCAGAAGAAGGGTAAACGAATAAGGGAAACTGATGTATAGAGTCATTTTATGGAAATTGATTTGGTTTTATTTGTTTGCCAATTTCAATTTGAAACAAAAGCACCGCCTTTATATGTGAGCTTGGCTTCCCCACAAAGCTCTTTTTCTCTCTCAATATTTTTTTCTCTCTTTAGTTTTAATAAAAGTTTGTGGTTGTATGTTTATAACAAAAATACATTTCTTTCATAACCCCTTTAATCATTTTTAGAATATTTCCCTGGGAAATTTAAATTTAAACATAAATATTGCATTTTTATTATTTTTTTCTTATAATAAATGGCATTAATTTTAATTAAGTGCTTTATGGAGACATTCTTTTTAAATGGTGGTGTTTTTAATCACCAGGTGCTGTTATTTATGAAGGCAATAATGTCATTTACGGCTTAATCCTGAATGGCTCACCTCGTGAAGCCTGAACGCCATATGTAATTTGCCTTTAAATGTAACACTTTGCGATATGTTGTTGGCTTTCAACTGCGCTTTCGCTGCAGTTAATAAGCGGTTAAGTGGGAGATGAAGAGGACTCGTTATTGCCCAACTACCTGCTGGCCGAACCGGAAATGCCGGATTTAAGGCGATATTGACCTTTTGCAGTTTCAACCCTGGCCTAGCATTTATTGTGGATGGCGTGCGTTGCCAATCCTGCAGCACTTCCTGGTTTATTTCGATAGCGCGAGACGTTTATTTACTCGCACCACCTCTTCCTTCCTGCGCTATCAACAAGGAAAGTTTGGAAAACATTTTCGATTCACTGAAATTTACATTCCAAAACCGAATCAGTCTAAATGAGACATGATTTAATGAAAGTCACTTTTATTTATCTACAGTTTTTTTTTTTTTTTTTTAATATAGCCTAAATAAATAGAAATAAAAATAAAAAACTCATAAAAAAAAACTTTTTTTTCATTTTTCTTCGTCTTTTGGTTCATTTTGTTTTCTTTCTTTTTGTCTACCTTTTCTTTCTTCATCTTGCCAATCATTCTAGTCACGTAGGTCCGCGGTTCGTTTCGTCTGTCTCGTGCCGTGCTTTTACTTCCGGCCTTCCTTCGACCGGAAATGAGGTTGGCGTTTGTTAGAGAAGGGGGAGGTAGTGAGGGTCACTACTGAATACAAGCGGAATCAGACGAAAAAAAATAAAAGAAAGGGAAAAAAATACATTCTCAAAATAGAACGTCTTCCCCACCGCATTTAAAGAAAGAGAAAAACTATCATTGTGTTGCTGGTAAGTCTTAAACATAAACTTTAATGAGCACTTGACAATGCAGGCAATCGCATTTCTGGTTGAGAGATTAAGGCGGAATGGCAAATGAAATTAAATAAAAATGATAATTGTTTACGTTCTTAAAGCTCAGCGATGCAAAATTCAAGAGCAAAGTGGGAAAAGGGGAATATTTGCCAAAGTATTTCGTATTCGTTTGAAATATGACATATTCGAAAGCCATTTGGAGTTTCCTCCCTGAAGGCGCCTCGAGTAACGGTAACAAGAGCCTGTTGTGCGTTGCCCGGCAGCTCAACATGTTTATCTTGACCATCATCATCATTAGCATGGTGATGATGATCCTATTTGATCAGCACTTGCGTTCCCTCGTAGCTTGGATTTGGATTCGGTTTCAGTAAATGCAAGAGAAACAGCGCAGATGGCGAGGCAGTTAGAGAACAAATCCCGCCACGTGTTGGGCGTCGAATTGGAGCTCCTCTCTGATCCGAGCGTCGCTAGGTAAAAAGTTGACAAATCGCCGACATTCGATAAGGGACTCGGAGCCCTTGTTTTGCACATGCGCGCTCGACGCCAGCGTGAAATTGCTCGACTGATAAGAGCATCTGCCTTTTCTCTCTCTTATCCCATTGCATTTAAGATGCCGGCCATTTAGTCCGCTCGTTTCCTGCCGTGTCCGCAGCTGCGAACGAGCAGGGGGTGGGAGGGCAGCGTTTGATGGGGTGGCGTCTCGACGCTTTTGATTGGTTACCTCCCTTCGGACAGGCATCGTCATCCGGTCCTTTCGCGCACTAATTGCGCTCGTGGGTCCTCACCGGTCACTTCTCTGGCTTCATCTCTTTAATCGTCGTCTCTCGCTATGACTCGCGCTCCCTGAGGAAATTAAGACCCTGGTCGACGGCTACTGTTTTATAGCTGTCCCCAATCCTCCCACACACTTCCATCTCGTGTTAAGACTCGACGCTTGCCACCAACAAAAAAAAATGATGACGCGCACGCACGTGCACTTTCTTTTTTTTTTCTTTCTTTTCCTCTCTCTCTTTCTCTCTCTTTCCACTTGCATTTAAGGATTCTTTTTTTTTTATCTCGCGCGCCTGGCTCTAATATTGTCCGTTGACTTTTATCGCCAATCCCACTAATGACAGAGTCCTTAGATTGGCGCGTGTATTGGCTGAGCGAAATGGCGCGAAAAGTACATGCAACAATACATGGTTCGGAAAGAAACGAGTAAAACTAGGGATGAAGTAAAACCCTAATTAAAAAAAGAAAAGTGCGTTTAATTGTATGTCTTTTATATGATGATTGCGACTTGGTACAGTTTGGTCTCGCGTTCCACGCCACTCACGTAGGTAGCTGCGAGAAAGAAAGTTAAGTGTTGATTTCTAATCCGTACGGGCAAGCATTTATGTTGGGGCGTGACTTTGCCCTCTTTTACTCTTAATGAAGCCAAGATGTATTGTTGCATGTAACGTGCAAGGAAAATAGAAGCCACGGGGCATGGAGACCCCCGACCGAGAGGCTAATGAAGGGCGGATCTGCTAATGAACTCCGACGAAGAGAAGCAGGTGACAAGTTTAGTGCGAGACGCACACAAACTCGCACGTGCACGTGCATTAAAAGCGATGCTTTTTTCCTTCCGTACCGTCTGTTGCTGTAATGTCAATATATCCAAACACGTGATGTATCCTGGTTTAGCCTCAGGATGTTTTTCTCATCGAAGAAGAAGAAGAAGAAGCACAAGTCGACTGCGGCGCTGCGTGACTTATTTGGTTGCACGCACGCTTTAGGCGAGTTTGTTGAAGATGGAAACGAGGTATTATGGGGGTCACTAGTGGTTGATATCGTTCTTTGGGTGGGTCATGAAGGGTAAAGAGTGCATTGGATGCTCAATCTCGTTTCATTTGAACTCTATCCTGCAAACAACAAAGCCAAACCATACAGAACACCTGCTACCACCATTCTTCAAATTGAAGAACCCCTCTATTCACATTTTTCACACCCACACTCTTTTTTCCCCTCTCGTATAACGTTTTCCCTCGTGTTTAGAAGAGATCGAGTGTTGCTTAAGGCTGCTACCCGTTATTTCGATCATTCAATTACACGACGACACCTAGCGAGAGATGCATGCAATTCTTGCGTTTCTTTTTTTACATTTTTATTTGGATATTGAGTCTGGAAGAAGGAAAATGGAAAGAATGGAAAATAATGGCAAATTTTTTCCAATCTCCTCTTCTCTCTCCTATGAGAACCATTGGCGACATCTGGAGGCCGAATAATTGCAAATAAGCATAGAACTATGGGTGGGAGGAGCGTTGTAGCTTAAGGGTGTGAGGGTTGGCTGCTTCATCCATCCATCGACTGTATCTTTGTGGACCCTGATGGTGGGTCCCCGACCACAAATTACGTCAGGGCACACCTTCTCATCGAACGCAACGTGTCTGTCGTCTATTGTCCTCTGGCGACATCTGGAATGAGGGACCACGAACAAATTGGGCCTGGAGAGAAGCAAAGAAGGTCAGCGACCCCTTCTCCCAAATGACTCGTGGACTCCCCTACGCGTTCTCCTCTCCTCTCCTCTCCTCTTCTCTCCTCCCCTTAATCCGATGGGGAGCAGTTGCAATCTGTCCCATATCTTTCGTATGTGTTGTATAATTTCTTGAGACTTTTCTTGCGAGAGGGATTTATCGTCGGAATTAAGCCTGACGATGTTTGATTAGCTAACGTTAATCTGTGTGTTGATTACCGTCATAAATCACAAGGTGCTTACAATTTAACGTTTTTTTGTTTCGTGTTCTTTATTTTCTTGATTGGTTACTTTAAACACGAACTTTTTTATTGATTGGCGAACGGAATTTAAAATGAATCGCTTCGGCGGATTTAGAAGATTTCCTCCAAGATGATGATGAAGAGAGAAGAGGTTCGAGTGGGTTCATGAACCCCATTGTCATTTTCTTGCTAATTAAGCAACATGTTACAGTAAAGAGGGGGCGAGTTGAGAAGAAGAGCCCAATTTATTTTGATTTCCAAAATTGACGTGAAGCAAACGGCGGGGGTCGTCGCAGTGTTTCCTTTATAAATTAGCGCCGAATAATTCGACGCTGACGAATATGAATCGCTCTGACGTCACGTATAATCCACTATTTCTTGCCTCGTTCTCATTTTTTTTATCTCCCGGTTCAGGGAGTCATTTATTTTTGTGTCAGACGCAAAAGTCGTTTTCATTTCCATACATTTGCACTTCATTAACTGAAATGACACCCAAGTGGAAAAAAGGGTGAGTTTGAACACAGAGAGGCTCGGTGACGTAACGCAACACATTTTGCAACACCGTTTCCATCTGCTGCGCATGCGTAAATCGCCGTGTGCTTTGTATACAGTGAAGTAGCAGAAGGTTACGTGTCTGCTTTACTGGCAACCCTCCTCTTGTGATTTATTAACAACGTTTTAATAGAGTTATACACGCAGTATAAGGGGGCTTCTGAAGGGGTACGCCAAGTCAACCATACAGGAGGGAGTTAGAAATTAATTTTATATAAGACGCGCACACACACACACATCGCTTGCGTTGCACTCCTGCATGTTCCCCTGTGTGGGAAAAAGAGTAGGGGTTTATGGAGGGTTCTTATGAGTCCTTGGTAAAATACTCTTCGCTCCCCCTCATGGGATTTTTCAGGGGCTGCATGAGACGTGTGTTGGTCACGTGCTGCGGTGAATGAGACCTGAAGTTGGTCTATTTGAGTTGATGGACGAGGGTTCTTTGTTTGTTTGGTTCGAGATTAGACGCGATCGAATTGCAGCCCTATCCACACTTATCCATAAATTATTGGGGTTTAATTCAATTCTCATCCACGTGCGGATATTGTTTTCAGTTCCATCAAGCATGGTTATAGGTTTTTATCAGTAGTGTGGTGTGTGTGTGTACTTGCGCTGATCTGCGGATAGATAAATCGTGGGGAAATAAAGGAAGTGGGTTTAAGGCTATTTGCATAAGTGGATAAGATATATCCAGGTTGGGCGAGGATTTTCGTGCTTCGATAAGGAATATAAAGGAAGAAAAAATATTAAAGAAAATATGAAAATGTAATTTGTTAGAAATTTCGCTTCGAGATAGTGTGGAGAAGTGGCACAAAACATTAAAATTCACAAGAATTACGAGTTGTTTGCGACTTTCAATCCGATTGAGGACTCGAGCTTTAAAATAGAATTTTTTTTTTTTTTTTTTTTTTATATCGACTTATTATGCAATCGCTTTTTCCAGTAATGAAATTCCTCTCGTGGGATGAAGGAGAAAGTGTTGGCAAGAATCTTTTCTTCGTCCGTTTCCCTAATGTCGTTTTCATCGTTTCAGATAAAAGACGTTTTGTGTTTGGACGAGAAAGCGAGAGAAACGCGCGAAAAACGCGGCCAATCAAACTCCCCATCACCACCACTAGCAACACCGACCACCCTTTTCCCATTCCGTCCACTTGTCTCGTTCCACAACCGCTGATTCCTCGTCTCATATGACGCCTTAAATGACTGCATATCGAAAAGTGTGTAAATTATTAACCGATCGAGTGAGGAATCTCTCGTTGCTGGCATTTTCCATTTGTTTATTAATTTACTCGCTCCGTTGGCTTTTGTGTAAAGAAATGACGCACGCCCAATTTTATTTCTACCAATTTATCTACGCATGCGACTGGCTTTTGTTATATTTTTAAAAGCACTGCGAATCGATTGTGGTTTTTATTTCTGTCTGATGCTTTATACATTTTTTTTTCCACTTTTATTTCATTTTGACTTGAAATTCTGTCTTTCCTTTTTATTTTTCTTTATGCAAAGCAGCTTTCTGTTTAGTGTTTAGGCAATGTTTCTTATAGTTTTCATTTTAAAGATTATGTGTATCTGTCGTAGTGACTCGCATATTACACAAAAGCTTAGCGATTTCAATGTCATTTCCAGTATCAGTCTTAACTTATCAAACTAAAATAACACAATTCATCATTAATGCTATAAATTAAAAAATTAATTAACTTGAAAGCCTTGCGGTATGAAAGTTGTCAAATATGAATCAATGTCTGACAATTTAAAACTGCCTATGAAATGTATATCAGAAACCCACAGAAAAGCGAAGATTGGAAGAAGCGGACTATGAGTTAATGAAATAATTTTAATTTCCAGTGAATCTGTAGAATATCTGATGATTCACAATTTCATTTTATTAAGCTAAATTTTCATATTTTTTTATATACGGTATTGAATTTTTGCAGACTGCTCCTGTAAAGCGAATGGAGAAATGTCTAGCATCAAATTTCAAGCTCCTATTTAAGTGCCATTTTGTGGTTTTTCCCAAGTCCAAAGAAAAAAAAAAATACTGGCGTTAAACTTCTTAAATTGGATCTCAATCAAAATTTAAATAAAATTTGTTTAGTTAGGCAATTTTCATAAAATTTAAAATTACTAGCTCCCTCTTGAGACAATAAGTCAACAACAAAGCACGTGATGATATTTGTGCAAATACAAAATAAAATCGGAACAAGTGAAATTAAGAAAACTAGCACATCTTCAGTATGTTGATTTAAATTTGATTTGAAGAATTCATTCAAGATGTAGTTAAGGTAGGAAAGAATTTCAACCAAGAATCTAATAACGGAAAAAGAGAGTTTTATCTCACAACCTAACCTCATTGCATAATTCGCAAAACCTAAATTTAAAAATTTGCATAAAATATTACAACATACTCTACGTACCGGTACTTTACATAACAGCGAAAATTGCCATCATTATTATTCTATTTACTGAGCAATTTTTACAATATTTATTATGCCCGTTGCACCCTTTGAAATTCCTTATTTTTATTCTGTTTTGCGCCTTTGTATGCATAATTGGCGTGAGCCTGCGTTTTCTACCAGTTTCTCTTCGTTTCTTTTTTTTTTTTTTTTTTTTTTCATGCTTTCTATTGAAGCGCTTTTTTGCAGTCAAGCGAATTTAAGGCAGCGCATTTTAGTATTATGAGGTATTATTTTTATTTTTCTCCTGTTTTTCTCGATGCGCCTTTTTTTTATTGTGACAATTTTAGCGATGGCTGTGCGTGTGGGTGTAGCGTTGGTTGGAAGGGGGAGATTTTCTTTTCATTTTTCCACTTGGGCGGTACGCTACACACAGTTTTGCTCCTTGAGTCTTGTGCTTGGTAAGTCTTAAACTTGTCTGATCAAGATGGGAGTAGTGGAGGGGGTAAGAAAGAGGAGGGAGGAAGGAAGGGGATGTCCTTGCTCGACGTCTTGTGAAGATTGTGTTAAAGGGGGTGAAATGCAAACATTGCCAGTTTTCTTTCCCCCAGCGGCAAGGAAAATTGGTTCCGCCTCAGTAAGTCCGGCAGCGGCATTTCTTTCCATGATGACTTAAGTCTCTAACGACGACGATGCCGCCGCCTCTCTCACCTCTTTTCACCCTCCCGATTTTTTCTCAGTGTTGAGTAATAATTTTTTAATACAGTTTATAAAAGAAATCAAGTGAGAGACGATTCAATGTTGACGATTCAATTTCGAAAGCTGCGCAGTCGATAAACAGTTACACGAAGCCGTTGATGAACTTGACAGTTTACATCTGTTGATATTTGAGTTTGAAAATAATTAGCATAATTTATTTGCATTATTTGTGGTGAGGTTCAATCAATTTTCAATTTGATTCCATCAATTTACAATTACATTTTCTCATCTTTCCATAAATCCCAATTGCAAATCGCTTTACCGTATTTTCCCATACACCCAAACGGTAAGTCGAAATAATCTTCTTTTTTTTTTAAATACTGTGTAGAACAAATCTATTTTACTTGGAAGTTTCGGTTTCCATTTTCCAAATCTCAGGATTCTCGACCTGCTGACAAATCGTCTTTCAACTAATCCTATTTTCTGTCCCCACCACGTTTCTCCTTTTCTTTGACATTGTAAGCCCCTTTTTGCCCGCTCCATCTCTCTTTTCTTTAAAAGGTGGTTTGATGAAGGTCTTTAATTGCTATAACTCGATTGGTCCTCGGGGATGGGGGTCGAGAATTGGAAAAAGGGTTAGCAGATGACGCATTTCGGTATTAAAATAATGGCCAAAAGTCATATCCTTTCACCCCTATTTCAATGGGCGCCAAAAAAAAGACCAATCAAGCCGTGATATGAAACGAAACATGGAAATGAGGCGAGGGGAAAGAGTTACCAGTTCGTCTTTAATATTTGCGAGTGCGTTTGTTTCGTAGTAACGAGGTGGGCGTCTCGCCCGCACCTGTTTCCGCGCCATGAATTATGAATGGGGCAGTAAGTGGAACGCACACTATTCCAGCAACCGATGGGTTTGGCCCCACTGGCCCCCTCGGCTCGTCCGCATCCCCCAGTGCCGTACGAAAGCGGTCGTGTGACGTCACTATTGATTAGTGGGTGGTGAGAAGAGCCCACGACCAATTAAAAAGGGTAGGAGACGGAAGGAACGAGGCAGAGGCCTTTGCTCTTTTGATCTTTGCCAGAACCAACATAACATTGTTGCATCTCATCCCGGAAGAGTCTCGCTCTTCACCCCCAACTCGCATTCCCCAGAGGTGCGTAGCAGGACCTCGCCGACCGACTAACCAACATGCATTTGCAAATGGTTCTTTTACATGCATAACGCCGCCCGTCGAATTGCAACTCTTTGTGCACCGACTTCTTTGTAATTGAATTATTCATAAATGGAAAATTAAGTCCATTTTCTCGTTTAAGCAACCGTTTTACCTGTTGTCTACCTTCGCCTCCAGGTTTTTGGTATTCCTTTTGGGGATAAAAAATAAAAAAATCGATGCGTGTTCTCCTCCCTCTCCCTCTCTCGCTCTCTCCTTCCCATTCCTTCCTCTCTTTTTCTCCCTTTAGTTGGCGTTCGCAGTTAAGATGAAAATGCCAACGTGCGCCCTCGGGCGAACAAAAGAAGCGCGCGTGACCTGGATTCGCGCCAAACGGCCCAACGTCGCCTCCTGCCATCTTCCATAGGGAGGTTTGACGTCATCATCACTGCATCGGTGGGCGATGGGGGGAAGGTGTGGGGGAATAGATAGGGAAAGTGACAGGTATTGATTACGTCACAAGGGACCATATCCGGTTACGAGATTATGAAAGCCGGAGGATTCCCAATCGCGTCGACTCCTCCCCTTCTCTTCGATTTCATGCTTGTAGAGTTTGGTAGGAGGAAATTCCCTGTCAATTTCTCTCTTTATCACTCGGCGAGACTCGAATCGAGGTTTTAATAGTTACACGTTTCTTTTTCTTTTTGTGTTATTTATTATGTTTTTCCCCTTGTGATGTTTAATTTCTATTTGTGTTTGTGCTTTTGTGTGTGCTTTTGTTGTTCTTTTTCTATTTTTTTTTTTTTTATTTTTTTTTATACTTCTTTTCTTGCACTATAAAGCGACTCTTGCTTTTTGGATCTTTACAAAAAGAGAAGTTGAGTTGAGAGTTTTTCTTTTTTTATTACGAGGTCGTCAAGATGTTTTAGGAGACGAAGAATGTTTTAAGGAAGGGGTCAAGGACCTTGTAAGACGCTGCGAAATCTTTTATTTATGACTCTTTCCACATTAAGCCAGCCAAATGTCCACTTGCTTCTGACCTTGTTGCTGAATCTGGACTTTGCAAGTGTCCCCACTGCTCTTGTAACACGCGCGCTTGTTGGAATGGAAATGGAACTTGGAAATGGAAAAAGGGAAAAAAGTTTTACACCAGGGAGCGCCAGTAGAGAGCAAGGCGCCACCTCTAGAAAAAAGAAAGGAAAAAGGGAAAATAAAAGAAGGAGAGAAAAAAAAAAGAACTTTTGCGCAGACTCGCAGCAACAGCCACCTTCCTGGTTGGCGTTAGATTAACAGCTTCTACCCCCCCATTGCCAGTACCGGATGTGGACTCCTGCTGCCCCCTTAATGCACTCGCTTTTATTGGTCTTGGGTTTTCTCATCCTTGTGCATCCTTTTTCCTCTCTCCATCAGCTCTTTAGAATCCACTGATGCTGCAGCTGCATTAAGTTGTACCCACTGGATAAAAATGAAGTAACGGCTAGAATGAAGTCACGTGGGGGTTAAGAGAAAGAGGGGAAAGGTTTCTTTGTCTAGCGGCGATGTTATAATGAGAAAAGGAAAAGGCAAAGAGCAACAATTGATGCAAAAACCGTGTTGAGGTTGTTTTTTTCTTTCTTTTTATCTTTTGAGGGTAATTTAAGGACGTTGTGGAGGTCATTTGAAAATAGTGATTTACGATTTAAGAGATTTTGAGATTTTATGTTGATTTAGTTTAGACCACGTATTTGTGGATTTCATATTTGCAATAAAAGGCCAAGCTTCCCCACGGCTGAATGTTGTTAGTTATGCATCCCATAAATTCCACGTCTTCATAACTAAGGATTTGTCACGAAACCCGAACATTCTCCGCGGCGCTGGTCGTGCACATTTATCCTGCATCGCATCTCGATTTTCGTCGTCTTCCACTCTTGTCTCGTCTCTCTCTCATCTCATTCTCCCCGCAGTTTGTCTTGGCTAATTAGTTTGCTCTGAGATCATTGCATGAGGTTTGTTTGACATTTGCCGAGCAGTTATTAGCCTCAGATGAAGCCGGAGAGGCCACGCCATGTCAACTAGCCGTTGCTATTGTTTTCACATCGTCTTCTCAGAATTATAAAGGGGAGCACTTGTGGGGGGAAAAATGGCGGCGCTCGAGGCACAATTCATTAATTAGTCCCTAATTTAAACTTGAAGTAGGGTACTGCATGAGGGAGCATCTGGTAGCAAGGCAGGAGTAGAAGAAAACAAAATGTGTGTGACGTGTCCACCTGTGTCTGGAATAGGGGTTCGGATTCTGTGGTCGGGGCTCGTGGGTGTCTTTTGTGAGGGTGGTGGGACCGGCGTCATCTGCCACTGTCGTTTGTTTGTCCAGCTCTGGCAAGCGGCAAATGCGATGCTGTGAGGCAGGAAATTCGAAGGGTAATCACTCTTTTGTCGTCATCTTTAGGAAAAGTACACGAGAGGGCGTACATGTTTTTCAGTATGAAGAATGTTTTTAATTCCATTTACAGAATCCTTTTGTAGAAAAGCGAGGAAGGGATGCGTCGGAGGATTTTAAGCCTTCGCCGCGCGACTTGGCGCTTTCCTTTTTATCAAGAAGGCTTTAATTATCTCTACACAGTATAATTAGAGAAATTGGTGCCAAAACGAAACAACTGAAAAGTTCCACCTCACACACACACATATCCACAAAGCGCGGTGAAATTTTTGAGACTCGTTAATGAGTCCGACGCACTTTTGCCGCCATTGTGTTAGCCGTCACCTCTTAAATGTGCTCTGATTAATTGCACGTGTCGACGTATAGAAGGAGTGTGTAAGGGGGGGGGGAGAAAGTGCGACTTGGAGAATGTTAGACTTGCGGGTGAAAAATTAACCTCTGTTCGCCTTCGCTTGCAAGTTTGTTTCAAAGAAGATGGGGCGGGAAATAGAAAAGAAAAGATTTTTCTTTCTCACCTCTCTACCACTAAAAAGAAAAGGATCCGGGAAATCGATCGATCAATGGGAAAGATCGGAAATTACTCGCGCGTGCAAGAGGAATGATAGTCATCACCAGGTGAAACACGCGTTCCAAACTAGGACGCCTTTTCCCCTTTCTTCTTCTTCTTCTACTTCTTCCTCTTCTTCTATAGAAGAAAAATCTTTTTTCTTCGTGGGAAAACTTAGTCTAATTGAAGTCAGCAACCTATTTTTACATTTTTTCCAAACTTTGATACCGATTACACGGGTATCAATGGCAACGGGAGGTTTTCAGTTTTCTAAGAAGGGGTGAGGGATGCAATGGATGAGGCGCAGGTGCCCTGAGACCGTTTGTAATGAAGATGTACGAGCTGAGTGTGAGAGCGGCTTCATGCACAGTCATATTTCATAAAAAAGGGAAACGCGCATCTACCATTCCCTCCCATTTTTCTTACCCCTCTTTTCGGATCAACTTCCGCTTGATTGGTTGCCTCTTATCACATTTTTTTATTCGAACTGCAAAACATTTTTTGAAATAGTAAAAGGTGACAAATTGTGCTGAACTGGTGCCTTGAATTTTGATGTATGCACGAGTGTGTTTGTTGTGTAGCGTAAACACGAGAGTGAAAAATGAGTCTCGGTGCGATAAAAGTGAATCCCACGGTTTAACGTTATGCTCATGACTCACGTTGAGTTGTTGGCCTTTAATGGATCGAGGGCATTTTTAAATATTGATTGCACTCTCTTGTTTGTGAATAAAGTAGGGGTATGTGACGTAAGGGGACCTGTGGCGATGGGTGAATCACGCATTGAACGGATCATACCTTTTATCTTTTCATTATTCTTCATTACCAGTGTTTGTGCCATTGATGTTATTTTATTTGTGTGGGTTTAAGTTTCGCCAGGGGGAGGAAAGGGTTATGTGTGTGGGTTGTACTGTAGTTGCTTTTTCGTCTGTGGAGAGATAGCACGTTGAACTGCTATTGGTAGTTTGAACATTCTGTAGAAAAACATTTCATTTTGAATAGTTTTGAAATGTGTAGTAATATAAGTCTTATCAACAAACCAAATGGTCGTCTTTTTATAAGAAGTATAAAATTGAATAAGTCTATTCGGTATGCGCTCGATTAAACTCGTTACATTTTGGTCAGTATTTGAATGTACTGATGTGACATTGTTCGTGGTTTTACATTTAAAAAAAGAAAAAAAAATCGTTATTGTACTGAAGCTTTTGCATGCAACTCACGTTTTCAGCTTCGTTTTTATATTTTTTTCGAAATCTTTTCTTAGGTTTTGCATATTTATTAATTTATAACATCAAAAAATTACTTGTTTGTCTATTCTTTGGTCGTATGGGTTCTTTAACTTCCAGCATGTAACATTTGTTCTTGACGTGAGTCGGTTTATTGGCGTTTTTAATCAAGAACTGGGCACCAGATGGCATTAAAAGAAAGAAAACTTGTTTGGACAAAAGAAGATTTTTCTTTTACTCTTCGTCAATTTTTCTTTTCTACAATATTATTGCACTTAGAACTTTTTCCTTTTCTCCGTCTTTCTTTCTCTTTTAATCTTTATTGGGCAAAATTTGGGGAATTAACTTTTCGGGTGAGTCGTACTTTGCAGAAACCTAAGACCATAACAGTCTAGGATTGTGTATCGTGTGTTGATTGGTGGAATCAAAAAGCTCTTTCAAGAGCACTTGTAGACGTAGGGGGCTTTCAATCTCTCTTTCTCTCCTAATTCGCTTGTGTTCATCGATTCCCGTTTTCTTTGCACGCGGAATCTGTGCCAACAAAATACAACAACGCATTTACTAAACGACAACTTTTAAAACCATTTTTTTAAACCTAATTAATTTGCATCTTCAATTTTTAAAATTAAAAAAGAAACTATAATTACGATTCTCCCATTAAATCACAACCAAACTGCTCGAATTACAGATTTTCAATTTTTTTTCAATATTTTAATTTTTTTTATCCTTCACTGCACAGTGTCACATTTTTTCTCCTTATCCTTCATTAAAAATCAAAACCTCCGCCTGTCGTCGGTTTCTCGGCACAGCATCCGAGCTTATCAGGGCAAACATCACAATGACAAGTGCAGGCAGGAGTTGCAGCGCGTTCGTTTCTTCGTCAAATGTAAAAATGTTAGTGCACGCGAAGGGGAGTGCGGGATGTTGGGTTAGAGAGTCAGAGAGAGTGGAGTGACGCTCAAACTTTTTAATTTCGGTGGATGCTGACGCTTTTCCAACTTGTCCATCTGCACTGTCTGCTCTAGCGCCTTAATGCGATTAAATCAGGGCTGTCGGAGAAGTGACGGGCGGAGTAAAACGGGTGCTGAAGTTGGGAGGTAGTAGTGGATCCAGCTGACAGGTGTGCACTACCACCAGTCTTAACTCTTTATGCCCTAATACGAGGGCGGGCTCGTGTTTTTCCCTCTAGCGAGGCTCTCATAATTGAATAGCACGCGTGGGTTGTGTTTTCTCACTAGATTGTGTCATATCGTTATAAAGAAGAATGAGTCCGGGTAGGGGGAGGGAAGGGGGGTATCGAGATAAAAGAGGTTTGCCACCATCAACCCCTTCCGTTCCGTTCCCTTCCATTTCTCACGCGCGGATGATGATGATGATGAAGATAGTAGTGGTGGTCAGTTCGGACGAAGCATGTCCAACGGCCTGTGCGAGTGGAAGGGGTGGAATCGTTAAGATGGCAGGCAACGATTAGAAAAGCGACGAGACGCTGCTTTGCTGTTGCCACCACACAAGGGTGCGTGCACGGCATGACAAAAGCTGATGTGCGCACTTGATAGGCGTGCATGTGCTGAGATTAGACCTGCGATGACGTCTTGAGTCGTGATGGATGGATACATTAGTTTGTGGAGGAAAAAATTAAGAGAAAAAAATTGTTTTTGTTTTTGTTTTTTAAAGGAAAAAGGAGAGAAAAGTTGGTAGAGCGCTTTATTATTTGCTGCTTTTTCTCTTTTCATCGATTCGCCTGATGTCTAGAGGGGAGGACTCGAGCACCACGGGAGACGATGTTGTTTTCCTGTCTGCTGACATGGCTCTCGCGACAGCAACAATTGGCTTGTCTCATTGACGAGTTTACAACACTATGCTAACTTTTTTCGCGATTTTCCCTCTCCGAGACTCAGAGTCCATTTTTTTAATCGTGCTTGAAAGGATTTCTCCCGAGACCTTGATTCATTGTGGTAGTGTTAATTGGTTCTTGGTGTGTACGGCACGTGACTTTACATGCGGGAATTTAACCTTCTTGCTACATGCGTTGGTTGTAAGAAAACGCCTGTTGACTGTCTTCAAATAGAATTTTCTCTCTCTTCCGTTTCTTTTTTCTATTCTGGCTTTAAAGTTTTTTCCTCGTGTTGTGCGGAATTTAATATTGGGATTTTTTTATGGAAATTGATTGAAACAATTATTTTACGCGGATTTTCTGGTGACGTGTTCCCTTTTTTTTATTTATTTTAAGATAAAAAAGCCTAACTGATGCTAGGACGGAAATTTTCCCTTGTGCATTGTTTTTCTTGCAAGACGTGCGAGGAAATAATTAGACTGATGAAGGAGGTGCGTTAAGCCGAACGGAAAACACAAGAACGACGCAGCTCTTCTTTGCTGTGTAGTGCGAAGACTTCAATTAGCCCTCTCCCTCTTTTTCTTAAAACTTTTTTTTTTTTTCAAAAAAAAATTACACTGTTTTTTTCAACGCACAGTAGAAGAACCCAATTTAATAAGATACTGTAATCAACCATCTTTGAGTTTCAAAATTACCCACAAACCAATTTTGTGAAAATTGAAAAATATTCAAGCTTTTTTTTTTTTCTCCTTTCGTTTAACACGTAAACTTGAGCTACTGGTGTAGAAAAGGGGAAGACAGAGCGGAAAAAAAATCCTCATTGATTTACAGCGACAAAGTAAATGAACTGCTGTCGTTACTATGTAAATCAATGGCTGTCAGTAATAAGGAATTGATGTAAATAAACGACTACTGCAGTATCAAACGGTTTACGTAAATAAATGGATGACCTTAATAAAAAGGTTTTATGTGAAAGTTTAAAGGATATAGATAAACCAATAAGACTGAAGGCTATATTTATTTTGCAAGAGAAAAAATATAGTAATAAAAAAATATCAAAAATGATATAAAATTTCAAATTTTGCATTTTTTCATGCTGTCAAAACAAATCTGTTTTCAATAACTATAAAAATTATTTTTAAGATTAAAGTAATATGAAAAATATAACCAATACTTACGAAAACTCGTTATAGCATTAAAACAACGTTAAAACGGTATAACTTAATTTTATGTAATAACGTAACTGTTAATTCAGCGTTTATTAATCTTATTTTATCACCTCTTCCGCCTGAATTTCACCTCTTACAGCCAAAATAAGCTTTAAAACCCACTCAACAAGTAAAACCCAAAGCTAAAAGCCATCTGCAAGGTGATTTTAACCTCCTAAATAAAGCATAAAACCAAAGGTGGTAGCAGCTACTTGAAAGTGTAACTTTATTAATAACAGAAGCGTGCATTTTATCTGTAAATGCGTTGTTTGTTTGATTGCAATTGAATCTAGTTTACGCTCCACGTCTCTGAGTCCACATCTCGCAGCCATGCATGTGCAATTGCTGCCATTTCTCTCTGTCACTCATCCTCGGCCTTGACAGGAAGCGGAAAGGGAGACGGGGTTGGGGAAAAGGGAAGGTGGGGGGATTAGAGGGAGGGAGTTGTTTTCGCACTGACTCCAGAACGGACGATACTTCACTCACTTGCCTAGCGAGGTGAGCTTGTGACAACACGTCGCTGATGCTGATGGCGTTTTGGTAAACATCTCATTACTCGTACAAGAAGAAGAAGAAAAGTCCACACGAAAGAAAGAGAGAGAGACTTGTTGATCCGTTGTTTGGAAAGTCGGTGGGCTCCACCCCTGGTCTGATTTATTAGTTTCTTCCGCCTTGGTTTTCGCTCGCTGGCCCGTTGCTCAGTCATCCGTCGCCTTCGGATGGTGAGGAGACCTTCGCTTGGCTGCCCCCTCGATGTTGTTTACTCAGCAGTGGCTGCAGCACCAACGGCTCCCTCAACCATCAGCGTCTTAGATTTCAGTTAGGAAGTTGGAAAGAGAAGAAGGAGAAAAGAATTTTTTTAACATCTTTTTATTTGTGCGGTTGGCAGGAAATAGAAAAGGAATCTACTTTTTTCAACTTGGATTTTCTGGAATTTGATTAAAGATTTTTTTTTTTCTCCTCGTCTCTCTCGTCGCTTGTGTTATGCTATTTTTGTGTTGATCTAGCATTATGTGTAAAGCGAGAGAAAAACTAAAGAGAAGAGGGGAAAAAAGGTTTGAAGCAACAGTTTTCACATGCACCCCACTGGGAATTTAGGATTCGCTCCAGATGGATTTGCCAACCGAGGGTAAAGAAAAGTAAAAAAAAAGAAAAGTCTCTGCATCCACCCCCGCACGTCAACGTCGGGTGTCACGTGGTCTGAATGTCATACGACCCTCTCTTTCTCTCTCTTTTTGCCTCTCTTCTCTCGTCCTCCCAGTGGATCAATAAGGACTTTAGTGTCACTGCGCGAGATGGGACATATTTTCTTGCACTCTAAGTCTTTAAAAACATTTTGTTGTTTTCGTGTGGTTTGCGCCTTGAATTTTATTTAAAATTCGATTTTTTTTTTTTCCTTTTTCCTACGAGATTCTTCATTGATTTTCCTTTTTTTCAATTTCTTTTTTAAGCCAACTGTCCACAGGTGTGCTTTAGTGATGGGATGAGAACAGGTGTTTGGTGATGAGGTGGCAGGCTCTGGAAAAAGCGGGAAAGAGAGAAAAAAAAGGTGGTCATCTTAAATTGACGAGAGAAATACATTACAGTCGTTTGTCTCAGTTCCAATTTTTCGCTCGAACAAAACGAAGAAATGTACATTACACGAAATATAAAAAAAAAAACTTATTATTTTGAAGACACTGCTTCCAAGTTCCAGTAGCAGGGGAAAAAATATATTTTCCACTTTCATCACGTCTAAAAAAATTATTTTTTTGATAAAACAATTTTCTTCCCCTCTTTTTATTGACCAGTGCAAGGGGACAGGGAGAAATGGGTACGTGTGAATGCATGCAATTAAGTTGACTTGGCAACAGATGATGATTCCTCTTGTCAAGTTTATCAGCACGAGCTAGAGAAGTGAGCTCATCGTCCACTGGATGGACGTGGATAGCATTCTCCATCACATGTTGCACTCATTTTTCTCTCTCTGTTCATGAAGCCGAGAGAGAAAAATCCTTTATCCGCAGACCCCGCCTTGCAATTTCACTTCCGGTTACTTGATTGCGAGTAACCAACCGGAAGCAGCAATTGCCCTCGGGCTCTACTTTTTTTTTTTAATCGCTCTCGTCTTCTTTTAAGTCACTTGCACTTTTTTCTTTATATTTTGTCTTGTGATTGCGAAACACACAACTCGGGGGCATTTGCCACCAATCGGAGCGCACATTGGTTTCTATCGCTTATTGTGTGGAAAAAGTGACCTCGTTGCCGCCCTCCAGCTTCTAGTCTCCATGGTAACGGGAGTATTTGATGACGGGCAAAGATTTTCGGCATTAAGGGTCGCACGCGCCAAGGAGAGAGACGGGGGAGGGAGGTGCAACCTGTATGAATAGCGTCTCATCCTCCCCTCCTCCCTCGTTTCCTCTCCATCTTCTCCTCTCCCCGCAGCAACAAAACGCTGACACAGGAAAGAAACTCCCTCTCCCCCGTCGGCCTTTTCTACCCCGCAGTTGATCGATTGGACATCGTCAGCATCCGCACTGGTGCCACGGGCCACTGACCCCCTTTTCCAAGCGGTGCCGTTTCGTGCGGTGGGCTTTCTATATTAAAAACGCCCGTCAAAACACAGCGGGCCTTTGTCCAGCGCACGTCATCGCGTAATGAAAAATTTCAAAGGGGTTGAATTTACAATGACGTCACTCGGCACCAATTTCTGTGTGTGTAGCTCTTTGGTTTTAATGGCTCGTCGGTGCTAAGTTTGCAAACAGATAAGAAGCAAAGCCGACGAGATTTACGACTGGGCTGAAATCGGTGTGTCTCCATCCCCAGTTTTACGGCTCATCTGCTCATCTCGCAGCCCCCTCTCTTCTCTTCTATGGGCACAGGTGATTACCTGCTGTTGCAGTTGGAGAGATACGTTTGTCTCTCCGTGTTATTTATGTACGGGGGTGGAGGAAGTGGTGGGGGGAAAGGAAAGAGGGGAATTGGGAAAATACTCTTTCATTGTTCTATGATGCAGAGGGGATCGAGGAGTGAGGTCCTTCAATTAAATGCAAATTTAAAATGGCGCTCATAATTTACGGAATGGCCACTTGGTGGCGTGGCAATGATATTGAGTGAAAAGGCAAACGAATAAATCAGCGCCGTCTGGCCGAATGTGGGTGAGTCACTTGCACGCGCTACCGACTTATCGCGGTTTTACGGGAAGCGCGACGAGGGGATAAGAAATCCCCTTTTGCATTTCCCTTTTCCATTCCCCCTCTTTTTCCTCATCTCCCACTTCTCTCCCTTTTTTAATTGAAGAAAGGGAATTCAGTTAAGAGAAGCGAGAGGTCAGTTCCATCTAAATTGGGCACATTCGCGTCAATGACTGTGATTGCGCGTGCTCGCACGTGCATTCATCTCTCCACACCCCTTACTTTTCCTGCTCGTGACAGCAGTGGACGCCATTTCCCCCTTCCACAACTCCCCGTGTGGGGTTCTTGGGCTGCACTCCACTGATAATGGCTAATGAGGCGAGTGAGCGTGATTGACTTTCCATCGACCCCGCCCTCGCGGCCGGGCTTTGACGGGTGTGACGTCACTGCTTAACTCATCCATGCCACACTCGATTCTTTTGTGAGGGCAGTTGCGAAAAATTCTTTCTTGGGTCTGTCTGTCTGTCAATCAGACACGTTGCCGAGATTAAGTTTGGTGCGGTAAGCGCGCAGAACGGGGGTTGCTTTGATGATTGGGCTGCCCTGCTGAGCTCTTGTTGATTTCAAAGGAAGGAAATAGAACTGGTTGACAGTAGAACAAAAGCAGGCATTGCAATTGCCTTTGATTTCCTTTCTTCTCTGCCCATCCCTATTGAATACCCCCCACTTTAACGCCTTCAGCGCCATTTGTGTGGACTTGCGAGACCTCCTTTGTCCATCATCCAAGATAATGGGGTCTTTGGATGAGTCCGTCAAGAACGGGTCTTTTGTAATGGGAATCAAGTGGAAAACCCCTCAAAGATGGCATGTTCTTAAGCATTTTTCTCGTGTTTCCGCTCGACTTAAGTCATCTCGAGAGTTCCCTTTGCATCTACAGTATATAATACACTTTTACTTTTGTATTTTATTTTTTTTCTGTCTGGATTCGAGAGGATTTCGCTGGTTCGAGAGCGTTTTGAATTAGGTTGGAGGGAAACAAAGGAGGATTTGAGAGATTTCCTGCCTTGGTTTGATACACTTGAGAAAGTGATAGGGAGTCAGGTAAATTTAAGATGGATTATTTTTTTTCCTGACTTGATCTTATGTTTCTTATAATTTTTTTCTGTGGGTCACATTAGCGAAGCTCCCCACCGGCCAGGATTACGTGTAACGACATTGGAGAAGGATGCGGTCGAAGAATGGGGTGGAAGGGGATGGCCAACTCGTCTTCCTTCACTGTAGCACAATGATGGCGGTGGAATCTCACAATTGGCAATAACCATGAAATAATGGCGCCACTCGAGGGATTACGGGGGGAGGCGACCAACGAACGAAACGCGCCCAGGCGCGCGCATTTTCCGCCCATCATTCTCGTTTTTCTTTCAGTTGCTCAAATCCAAGAAACTGACATTTATAGTTACGTCTTGTTGGATCACTTCGAAATCACTACTCACCCTCGCCTTTACTGTATACATTTTTCCTAGGGGACATTTATCTATTAGATATTTTAATTAAAGAAATGAAATAATTATTATAAAATTATATAATTCCGTTTTACAACCAGCATTTGTAAATTAAAACGAGTTGTACGGTTTTAAATGAGGATTCAAATATTCTTGGATCGATAATAAGTGATCAAGTTGCACCTCTGTGACAGGTGGTGCTCGAGTTGCGTGCATAATTTATGTAGTTAATTAAGGAGCGCGTCCTTTTCACTTGTCTCTCACTCGTTCCCTCAAGGGTGTAAAGGGGGCCCATCAATTAGCCCAAGGTGTAACTTCGATTATCTATTGGTGACCACAGAAAAACCGCCAGTTTGATTAAACTTGGTCGGCCAAACGAGATGACAGAGACCGCACGTTCGATTCATTCATCATATTACGAAAAAGCAATATCAATTACTTTTTAATTCCAAAAAAAAAAAAAATTATATAATTATGATTTTTTTTTTCCTTCTATCTCCTTTTTCTCACACTACCTTTTCCTCCTCCCTGCCTTTGCCTTTGCCAAACTCTCGTTTCTCACATGAAGTGAAATTGAAAGTGTTTTCTCTATTTGGCTGTATCTGATTCAAATGAATCGAGACTCCTTACCCGACTCTCGGTACTGCGAAACGAGTCGTCTATTCTTATTCGAGCGTTGTAGGAAGGTTCTCATTAAGGGTTAACTGCCTCCTCCTCCTCCTTCTCCTCCTCGCCGTTCCCTATTGATCGACCCTCGTAATTGAAGCCGTGCTGAGTCCCTTTTCTACTCTCTTTTTTCCTTTTGACTCCGTCACCTGTAGACCTCGAGGCCATGCTGACTACTACGTGGTCTCGGGACACGATCTTCAGTGTGGGGGTGAGGGGAAAAGGCGAATGGATAGGATCGTCGAGGGAGCCATAAATTGATTCGGGTGCAATTCTGTTTAAAAAAGTTGAGACAGCAAGTTTTATCGAGTGAACTTCTCGCCATAAATTGCCCCGCGTGTTCGTGGCCCCAAGGTCGCTCCTGGCGCGAGTGGCAGGTATGTCTTGTGCCCTCCGTTGTCGTTGGATGGCGCCACGAATGATGGCAAAGAAAAAAAAATGAAGACGAAAAAGAAAAAAGAAAAGAAGAAAGTCAATCGCGCATGAGCAGCACGTCGGCCCAGCGACCGTTTTTCAGTGTTACACCAGCGATAAACAAGGTGCGCGCCGATCAAATAATGGAGACGGCGCCGCGTGAAATATGGCTGCCTCGTCGTCCTCATCCCCATCCCATATCGTCTGTGCGTTTTCACCAATTCCCATCTCTTTCCAATTCCACGTCCCCCTATCGGCAAATGAAAACGAGTCTTAGGAAGGGGTGTGTGAAGCGGGGATGTGGAGGGACGTGTGTAATAGTCGGCGATGGATCCACCATCGCTATCGCTGTAACTTCATCTCATTTACCTCGCCTTCATTCGCCATTACTATAAATTACTCGGTATTATATATCAGGATCTATTTTTCTTCGTCGCACGTTATAGGCCATAAATATTAGTTTGAGGGAAATTAATGTAAATAAAAGAAACGTTCTGCTTTGGTTGGTACATTTACAGAAAGGAACTTTAAAATTCAAATCTCACTGCGGGAGACGCGAAAATAAAAATTAAAGCGTTGAAAATAATTTCGGAGTGGATTAAATTATCTATGTGGAATTCGTAAATCCTTCGTTCGTACGCCGTGCTGCATTTCTCCTCCACCTCATTCTACTTTTTATCCTTCCTTCTCGAACTAACTAAGCGGACGCCAAAGCGATCCAATCACCGAGACAAGTTTATGAGTTGGCGCCGGGCCAAACGGCCCTGAGCCCACAGTCGCCATTTGTGTAGTTTCGTCGCACGAGCTCCGAATGGGGGGAAAGGGACGAGCAGAGAGAGAAAAAGAGAGAGAGAGAGAGGGGAAGGAAAGGAAAGGAAAGAGTTGCACTGCTCTTCGACGGCCATGGACTTCACTTCTTTCTTCGTCTCATGAAATTGTGATCATCTCTCATTCCTGTCCTGTAGACCAGTTGGGACTGGTAGGATTTTCTGGGTCTGTGCCAAATTGCGAGCGATCGATGGAAAAAAGGGTGTGTTGGATGGAGTTGGAATGGAGGAGGCCAGTGGAGGAGAAGAAGGGAAAAGGGGGAGTGTGAGGGAAGAGCAGAGGGAGCCACGCTACAACAGGTGCGCGTCTACAGGTTGAGCTGGCAAAACCTCGCTAAAATGAACGCGCTGCCAGTGAGATCGCGGATCCCAGCTGACTCGCGCAATTTCCACTCCTATGGGCGTGTCAATCAAATCATTTTCTTCCTACAACGAACAAGTTGCATTTTGCTGCTTTTAACTAGCTTTAAGTTCAAGCCATTTTACAAAATACGAAACGAGGAAGCGTTGTTTTGCTGTGAAAAATATTTTTATTTTATGCAAATGACGTTAAAATACAGTACGTAAATTATTGCAAACACCAACGACTTCTGTAAAGCCCTTTGTGAATTCACCCTATGCTTTCAATTTGTTATTTCGTTTGTTATAACGAGAGTGGAAATCAAGCCGTTTTCAACCGTCCGCATGTTTATGGAGGAGGGCGGCGTTGGCGGAGGCAGCGAATAAACTATTTGTTATTGCCATGTTGTTGTTCTTGGTGACGGCCGCGTGCTCCGCCCTTCCCCGGTCGTTCCTGATTGGAGCGCATCGACGACACAACGAGAGCATTGTTCACTTCATTTACACATTTTTTGTTTATTTATCTTTTTTTCTCACAAAACCCCCTCACAAATTAGGTTAAATATGCTCTGGAAGTGAATTTATATGAACAATGACGTCACAGTCACCTGTCGCCATACGGCGAGCGAGGGGCTGGGAAAAGAGATGGATGAATGAGGATGAGTATAGCGTGTGTGTATGCGAGTGGATCTTCACCGCGAGCGATCGGCCATAAAATAAACTGCCACGCACGTTGCTATTGACGATCAATTAGTTGCCACGCACATGTGGACTCGTCCAATGCGGATTAAGAGATCCCTGAGCCCCCTGTTTCCTCCCCTTTCCTTGATTAGCGACTGGCGATGGCGATGAAGTTTAATCTAATGACGATCGATGAATCAGCGCCCAGTCTCAGCACAAAGGAACTCGAATCGACTGATTCAAATGTCCAATTTAGGTGTTTACGACTTAACTTTTTTTTTAATCTTTTATAGCTGCAATTTAGAACTTTGTGTTTTATATTTGTTAGAAATTTAACATTTGTTTTCATGTTAGAAAAGTATAAAATTGTATGTAAATAAATTAATTAAATGTAAAATAATTAAAACGTTGTTTTGAGTTTGGAATTTTCAATTGTTTGAGTTCGATTTTCGTGCAAGGGCTTTTAAATACGCGCCGCCTAATGCGCATGCGTCGTTAATCCATACAAAAGCAGCGTCACGTTGCGGGCGCGTCAGTCGAGGCGTGCCTACCCACAGTGCAGTGCGGTGTCGTGGAAGCAGTGAGCGCGGGGTCGGAGGCGCACCGCATACAGGACTGTGTGTGTGTGCCCTTAGGAACTACCAGTTGAAGACTGTTTGATCACCTTTTATCCTTCCTCTTCTCGAAGTCGCCGATTTACCAAGGAATTTACAACCACAACCCCAACGCAGAAACGTGGCCTGTTCGCCATGCCCCGTTGCTATTTGGTGAAGAAGGTAAAATACCCCGTGGACAGAGATCTCTCCCCCCAACGAGGTCCGTCGAGTCCGTCTGAAGCCACAGTAGCACCGAGTCCTCCGCCTTTATATACGAACTATGCGGTACAACTGCACAACGGTGAGTTTCGCGTATGACAGCTGCACGCCCCATAGACGCACGCGCTCCCCCGGCACACCCGAGCGAAGCGCGTCCCACGCTCTTCTTCATGCACGTGTCACTGATAATGAGCTGCGTGCATCAAAAGCGTGCGAGAATGAAATTCTTTCCAATTAAATGCCTGATCTTTTTGCATTTGTCTAACTTTTTAAAACAAAAAAAAATTTAAATTTTTTTTTAGATAATTAAAAAAAAAAATCTTTATAAAAACGTTCTTTAATCGTAAACACATCTCAATTTCCGTTTTTCTAACTTTCCACTTACCTTGTGACGTCACACGTCGCGCGGTGATTGATTTTTATAGAGTCGAAAACAAACTGCAAGTGCAAAAAGCTCCGCCCGAGGTTCGGCTTTTCTGCACGATATTGGGTGTTGGCGGTGCAGCCCACCCGCAGTGCGGAGCTTTTGTGATGATGAGGCTGATGGCACGACGGAATTTTCTCCCTTCTTTCGTTTCATTTTTTCCTTTTTTAATTTCCCGTTTATCCCGTCTTTTTTTGTTTCGCACTTGTTGTCTTTTTCGACACTCAAAGAAAGAAAGACGCGCGAGACTAAGAGGTGGATTTATCGAAGTTGAATCACCACCTCCCGTCTGTCTTTGTTGCACGTGTTAATTGCAAGAAGTGGGAAGGCGACGAGATGCTCCGTGTTTACCGTCAACAAACTCGCGTCAGGGTATGTTGGAGAGAAGGGGGGAAAAGCGCTGACAATGACGTCGTCGCAATTCTCGTGGACCCCTGTTTGTCCTAATCCTCTTAGATCCATTACGAACGCGGGTCGAGGGGCGAGGAACAATTGCCATTCCCGCTACAACGACGTCGCCGTCATCTCTCCGCTGGACTGTCAATAAATTGGCCAGTCGGCTCGGCCTTGTCTTTAGCGACAAACGGGGGAATTAGAAGGATGGACGGCTATCTGATGATCCCTTTACATCGTTCTTTGTAATTAGCCATGGAAGATGCGATGATCCGTCGCTTAGCAACTGCATTTGATAACAAGGATAACTTGTACTTCTTGATAAGTCGTAAAACAAAAGTTGAGGGCGCACTTGGGAACTAAATCCCATCAGCCAATAAACTTAAATGAAATTATTCACACGACTTGAATGGCCGCCATTAAAGTTTTTTTCTTTTCTCCTTTCGTGTCGCCGGAGGATAAAAGGTTATATTCGTGTTTCGAGTTTTAAATTCTTTCCAACTGCCCAATGAATCGAACTTGTTTTCAAGGCGCCTGTCGGGTGGTCGTTTGTGTGACGCGGAAGTCGTCTATCGCTGATACCTCGTCGCGTCTCTGCCTCTATTTTCTCTCTTTTTCCCCCCACCCTCGCCACCCTTCTCTTCGCTCCCTTCCCTTCGCTCCCTTCCCGTAGAGCTCCCGCGTGATTCGCCCGGGGCGGCTCGTTAAGTTTCGGATCGATACGACCGCTCCTATCGGACTCCCCCTCGACAATGATCGTTGGTGGGGGGCTCGTGAGAACTGCGCACGAGCTCACGCGCGCTCACAGGTGCCATACCTGTTGGTAAAGAAAATGGAGTGACAGAATATGATCTCCAGATAGACACATTGCGCGATTGCTGGTGCGATTTGTTGATTAAAATATTTTTTAATTTTTTTTTTTTTAAAAAGGTTATTTACACGATCTGCCTCCGACCAACACTGTGATTCTTCAAGCAGCCGACGATGATGACGAATTTCTCAAACCGAGCGAGCACGACACGGAGTGCGCCAAACAACTACTCGACCTCAGTCAAGCAAACCACCAACATACCCATCACCATCATAGCCAACATGATCATCAGCCACCGCCCACGCAACAGGCTAGCAATACGACGTCGTCCAATAACAACAATAACAACAACAGCAGCAGTAACAGTTTCGGTGCCGAAAACGGCGCGTCTCCCACGAGTCCTTCCGTTAACGGTCTCGAAGTGGACGAATGCGTCAGCCACGACTCGGTGTCTTCGTCCGTGGCGAGCAGTGACGGGAGCGGCGCACATTTGTTCAACAACGGCATCACCATCGGCTACACGTACGATGCTTTCTTCGTCACGGACGGAAGGTCGAGGAAAAAGAACGCGGCGGCGGCAGCTGCCACGACCGCTTCGCCCGTCGTGGCACCCGAAACCGCCGCTGCCGCCGTGAGTCCCGGTCCGTGCGAGAACGGGGGCTCTGAGAAATCGCGCGCACGGTACACTTGCAACGAATGCGGCAAGCATTACGCGACGTCGTCCAATTTGTCCCGCCACAAGCAGACGCACCGCAGCCTCGATTCCAAGTTGGCCAAAAAATGCGGAACGTGCGGAAAGGCGTATGTGAGCATGCCAGCCCTGGCGATGCACGTGTTGACGCACAGTCTAAATCACAAATGTGACGTGTGCGGCAAGTCGTTCTCCCGCCCTTGGTTGTTGCAGGGCCACATGCGATCGCACACGGGCGAGAAGCCGTACGGATGCGCGCACTGCGGCAAGGCGTTCGCCGACCGGTCCAATTTGCGCGCTCACATGCAGACACATTCGGCCTTCAAGAATTTCAAGTGCAAAAGGTGCAACAAGTCCTTCGCTCTCAAGTCCTATCTCAATAAACATTACGAGTCTGCCTGCTTCAAGGACCCGTCTTCAGGCCCGAGCCCGAGTTCGGAGGACGAGGAAAACGAGTCTGGTTGCTGCAAGGGTCCCTCTTCTGGCCCGAGTCTGGCTTCGGAAGACGAGGAGAACGAGCCTAACCGCTTTAACAACCCCTCTTCTGACCCGAGTCCGACTTCGGACGATGAGGGAAACGATTCCCCGAAAAATATGGAAGAAGAGAGTGAACCGTGAAATGAATCCTTCGTCTCCTCCTTCTTTCCGATGTCTTCATCAATTCATCTTTTTCCTTCTTCTCCGCCGACTTCCTTCTTCATCATCTCCTTCCCACAAGAACACGAAGACCACCCTGCCGACGAAAAGAGTCTTCAAAAAAATGAAAAAAAGAAAAATTTTCAAGGAACTATTGATCCGCCCTTTTACATCAGTGTCTTCTTCTGGTGTCGTTCTTGGCAGAGGCCACATTTTTGGTAAGACTGAGATGAAGAAAAAAATAAGGATCCGTGAACTGAACTCTGTTTGTGATATACTAGCAATAAAATGACTGAGGAAGGAGGATATTGTGGTACCACGTGATAGAGCGGAGATTCCTCTCGTTCAGTTGATCCATTGCAATAAAATCACTAGCCAAAATTATTTTTCCAGCAACCAAAAAAAAAAAAAAAAAATAAGAAAAAAATAAAATCAATTATTTGATCTTAAGCCGGACAGGGGTGAGTGATACCGATTTTTATTTTTTATTTATTATATATTATATATAAGAAAATGTTATTTTAGTTATTTATTTATTTAGTTATTTATTTATTTAGTTATTTATTTATTGTTTATTTATTTATTTATTAATTTATTTTTGGTTTTTATTTATCTCCCTCCTCAGTAAGAGTGGAAAAAATGTGCCTACGAGTTGTTGGGAAATTTTTGTTTCCCTAAGAAGCTTGTTGAAGATTGATGTAAATATTTGTTTTCTCCCATTTACCTTCTACAATTTACTTCAACTTTAATTATAATTTTATTGCTACAATTTTTCCCTCTTTGTTGATTTTAAGACTTTATTCGTTTTATTTGTCTTCATCTGGGACTTGTACATACAGCAGGGCAGGCATTCGTAAATTTACGCAAAATTAAGAAACGCAAAAAATAAAAATAAAAATGTACAAATTTAGCTACCGATATAATAATGACAAAATATAAAGATAGTAAATTATTTATTAATTCCCCGGTAACAGAAAGTCAATTTTTTGCTGAATTTATTTACGCAAGAAAAATTTGCGTAAGGAGCTTTATGAATGCCATCCCGACTCTTGTAGTGCTTGTGCATCATTAAGAAAACAAAAAAAAAAAAAAAAATAGATTTTACTGTGCTTCGACCCTATCACAATACGAATTGCAGGACACAGGATGTGGATTATACAAAAAGAAAGCATATATTATAAAAACATTTTAAAAAACAAAAAAATGTAGGCGATGACTTCCATTTGCAATATATGCAACTAACATGGCCTGTAATACTACTTGATACTGAGTAATAATTAATTTTAGATATGTGATTAGAGAATTCTTTGTACATATTATGACTGACTGACATTTATTATCAAAAGAGGAAAACCTTTAATCGTTTAATTAGAAATTGAAGCAAGATAAACCAAAAAAAAAAAAAAAAAGGCTAATCAAATACAAGATGAACTTCTTAGATATCAACAGAAATTTATTCCTCTTTTTTGTACAAAATTCATCAACTATGACGGGTTTGTTTTCAATTGTTATTTTTTCTTGTTTTTACAGTATTTTATTTCAAGTGAGATTTAATTTCTTATTTATTCCTGAATACGAGATGACATTCTTATACATAATTTATTTGTTTATTTATCTAGTCATTTTTTTATTATTGAGATTTTATATTTCTATTATTATAAATTTTATTTACATTAATTTATTCATATTTTTTTATCACGTTAATGTATTTATGATTTACATTTTAAATTTTCTCGGTATGTAATAACAGGTGCAATATATTATATTATGCAAAGCATTTTAATTCAGTAGCAATTGGCTAGTGAACTGAAGTCTTTTAGAAGGATGGAATTATCAAAGAAAAAAAGAAACTGTACCCTATTTCATTTTATGTAGTTATTAGTACGGTACTTACGTATTTCATTTTGAAATTGGTTCATCAACTCACCGAAAGAGAGGTTTTGATACAGAAAAATACAGTCAAGTATACTTGATGTTTTGGTTTTGAGTTCAGTTAATACTTTTAATATATATTTTGCAATAAACTGCAATAAAAGATGAAAATTCATCTCCGTCCGACATAAAGTAGCCTTATCGTTTAATTCTACTACTTTAAATTTATTTTACTTTAAAAAATATGAAGTATGGAATTACTTTCTTTTAAAGAAAAAAAAAAAGGAAATATATGACTGGGGATTAGAATAGCAATTTGGAAAGTAGCATTTTCAGTTAAAGAAGAAGAAATTTTAAAACATTACATTTCTCTTTGCACTTTACAAACATAAAATATTTTCAAGTTTTCTGAGTCAAATACAAGTAGTTAGAAATTAAGGGTATACAAGACTTTCAAAACATTATTGCGTTTCGAATGAATCAATTTAATGAGTCACTCAAACAGAAGTAAGTGACTTCACTCAATCGAACGCATCTAGTATTAGATATATTTTTTCTAAAAAAATAAAAAAATATAAAAACAGCGTTTTGATGTGATAAAGGATAAATACTGTACTCAAAGTACAGTGTAACTGACGCTGTCAAGGGTTGGAAAGTCATTGTAATAAATGCTAATTTCGCAATACAAATTTAGGCTAGCAATAAATACTCTGTAAATAAGTAATAAATAGTAATTGTTATTGATAATAATATAATAACAATAATAATAATAATAATAAAACGTCCATATTGAAGGACATTAGTGATGTTTGCTGGGAGCTCGGTAAATACACTCTGAAATATTCTGCAGCAATAAGGACTGTGATCTTCTTCATCTCCCATTGACCAAATTGGCAAAGGTATTCAGTAGAAGGTTCAGTCCACTAAGTCCACTTGCCTTTTGCTAATTCTTTTATTCTCTAGGACTTCAATTTTTAGAGTCCGTATATTGATTTTATATTTTCTAAACTTAAACAGTAATAAATTCGCGAAAGCAATATAGTTGTTGTAATAGAAACTTATCCCCCTCACTCGACTTTGTTTAATGAAATTAGAGTTTATAGATGCTTATTTTTTCTCTCCAATCTATGAAATTAATCTTTGTAAATATAATACTAAAATTATGTAAAATAGAAAAACTATTTTTCATATATTTATCTTTAAATAAGTGGTGACTTTTAAGATTAACCATTTTTATTAAACCAAATACTAATTTAACAGCCAACAACTGACAAAATGCCTGTTTGCAAATCACTAGCAATAACAATGCTAAATTCCAAGTCTTGCTAATGTCGCAGTCACAGAGACAATTCTAACATACAGTCCACCAAACTAATAATTTCAATTTTTTCTGATCCCAAATAATGATAATGATATCTAAACTTTGCAGAGTAAACAAAAATTGAACTTACTTTAAACTTTAAACCCATGGTATTTACAATTTAATTTTTCAAATTCCAAAATAGATGATACTATGGGAGAAGAATACCTTTTAGAAAACAATAACGACATATACAAATCCAACAATACTGATTTTAAAGTGATGTTTTATAGGTCAAATATTTAAGAATTCTAACTTTTGACCAAGCACTTGTTGCCATACATTCAAACTCACTTGTCAGTGAATGATATTTAACTTGAGAAACCAGTTTCCAAAATAAACAATAACAAATGCAAATACAAAAAAACTGAAAAAGTAAGACTATTGCAATAAATCATAAAATCAGACTAACTTGTAAGATTAATACAGAATTGTAAAAATTAATGTTTCCTTCTCACAAGTCAAGCCACTTTCAAAGTTTAAGCGGCTAAAATAGTTCTACTTCATTAAGTTGTGGCCAGATTATCACAAAATTTTCAAAAACCTTACTTAACTAATAAATAAATAATTATAAACTTTAAATCAAGCCGAAATAAAGAGTCAAGAGCATTAAAAACTCAGCATAAACCAAATTTGGTTTACAAAAGGAGGACGTAATAAACTTTAAACCTAGTAAATAAAACGAAAAGATTAACAAGATTACACGAATACAGGCGTACATCTAAATCCACTTAAATGTGATTTACACAAATTCCATCAAATGCTGACATTTACCATCAAATCGAAATCGAATCAGTCTTCTTCGATGTATACTCATCAAAACTCGATCTCTGCAACTGGATAAAATCCTCAAGTTTTTCTATTATTTTGATTTGATAGCACGATCCCAAAGAGCACAAACCTTTAATCTGAATTAATAACAAATAAATAAAAAAGCGACTTGATGAGAACAAGAGTTCAAAGCGAAGCAAACAACACGCAAAAGACGAGACAGGAAGTGATTAATGAAAGACAAAGGGGCGACACGACACGGGAATGACGAAACGACAATGAGAGCACACTCGGTGTTAAATTACTCAACTAATTTTTAACAAAAATGTCTGTCTTAAATTTACTTGAAGCAGTGGAATTAAAACGAAGCTTTATCTATTATACAAGTACATAATTCTACGGCGTAGTTTGTGCTCGGTCACTGATGATAACAGAACAGACACTTCCGGTCGTGCCGAGACTTGTAGACTCGAGTGTCATTACATCATCTAATGTCTCGTGCTGTCAACTTTATCCCGTAATGTGAGTTTGTTTTCATTTATTTGCGTCAAATCATGAATTTGTACTGAGCATAAATATTTGATGACTTCGAATGCATTGGCATTATCGGTTATGCAAAAATATTGCTTATCTTCATTACCTTGGTTACAAACTCGGATAATTTAGTCCATTATTTTCTTTTATAGTACTTTGTAAATAATTATGAAACGATATAATGCCAACTGTAAATTAAAGATGACTATTTTTCATGTACAATTTGCAACAAATGGTCATTTCTAACCATTGAATTGACTGCTAATTCCACACTCTTTTTATAACAAAAAAAAACAAAAAATACGAAGAGAAAAGAATTTAAATAATAGGAGAATAAAAATAAAAATGAATTGAAGTAGCTATGCGTGTTTGACCGTTGGAAAGCCCCTTAATTAAGGTTTAGAAATTGCGTTGCGTGAACACACGTTTATCTATTTCGTGCCATACTTGAGTAGACCAGATTCGTGGGTTCCTTTTATGTGGGAAAACGGGGCATTTGATACAAATAAATTTCTTGAGTTTTAATAACTAAGTACAATTGATTTTTTTACGTGCAAATTTTGTACTCGCTACTGCGTTTTCTAATTCTCACGATTCCGTCGAAAATATTTACACAGCAAACATGTTGCCAAACAATTTTCTTTTTCCATTCTTTTGGCTCTACATAATTAAACACAGTTACGTGAATCCTCAGTCATAGTGTCAGATTAATGCTGATTATTTTTGTTTAATTTTTTCTCTCGTAAAATGAATTATGTCAGTAAAAGAACCGATTTTTATTTATTTTGCAATGCATAAAAAAGATTTATACACTCTCTTGAGGTGAATGATGAACCACATTCCTTTAATAGTTTAAACGATGATGAATTGGGAAAATTTTTTTTGCAACTTTTCATGCCCTTTTAAAATAACGATTAATTTCCAGATATTTTCAACCAAAATGTAATAAATTTATTCCATGAAATATTACCTTTTTCATGAAATTAAAAATTGGATGAAATATTTTAGAGTTAATAGATCACGATTGCTTCTTTCTCTTTCTTTTTTTTAACCCATTCCTGTTTAAAATGATGCTTTGATGTAAACTAGCCAATGGCCGGGAGCGATGCAATGCTAAGCTTGATGATTGATTGATTGATTGATTGATTGATTGATTAATAATAATTATAATACCAATTAATTAATATTAATACTAATAAATATAATAATAATGATCATATTAATACTAATACTAATAATAATAACTGTAGCGGCCTACAATACTTGGAAAAAATGGTGGATAACATTTATTTCGAATATCAGTGTGAATAATTTCAATGTACACACAATATTAAAAAATAATAATAATTTCCACCATTTTAAATTACGTCTGGCCCTATATATATATTATATATATATATAAATATATATATACATAAAAAAATATAAATATATTCATATAGAAATGAATTTTCTTCTGAATGATAGCAATAAAATTTTTAATATTTTTGAACTTAAGATGGAAACTTTTTTAATCAGACAAATTGTCAGTCCGGATCCGGAGGTGTTTGTGCCGATTGATAGTTGGCGGTGTAGCGATTTATTTCAGCGAGCA
Source organism: Geophilus truncorum (assembly GCA_034695745.1). Taxonomy (NCBI): domain Eukaryota; kingdom Metazoa; phylum Arthropoda; class Chilopoda; order Geophilomorpha; family Geophilidae; genus Geophilus; species Geophilus truncorum. Next base: position 20,262 of record JAQFZP010000042.1, on the reverse strand, counting down.
TGTCGAGCGTCTGGCTGGTTTAAAGAAAGACAGTATTCTCCACTCACTTTGGCTTGATTGGTAGAAGGCCGTCGCCCCCAACTCCGGCATATTTAACCTTATAAACTTAATGGAAGGAAACACGAGACTCGCAAATGTAAAGAAAGTGACTGAGTTACTGCCACGAACGAATTAGGCGGGGAGCAAGAGGAAAAGAGGCAACCGATTAAAGCAAATGTACAGCAAGGTTGGGAGCTGCCAATTCTGACAAGTGTTTTTCTTCTTGCGTTTGGCTTGGCGTTCGGGCGCACTTCATTAATTGCATTCCATCTTGAAAACCAGCGTTTGTAATTTGATTACGCGTTAACGTTACTAACTTCTTAGACCGTAAATCTCAGCCAATCACATTATACACACAGCACATCGCGACTCCTCAAGGCGCTGCGAGGGCACACATACTGTGCTTAATCTGTTATCGCTCCAGGACTACAACATCGTCATTGTAGTAGCCATTAGTTGATGGCTTCGTGTTGTATGCTGCCCTTGGGTTGTTTACTTTAAGAGCATTTCTGCTCTTGTTTTCCTACTCATGGTTGATGTGAGGAGGGGAGAAGTCTCTCTCTCTCTCTCTCTCTCTCTTTCTCTCTCCCAGCGAGCCCGTCAATTTCACAATTGAAATTTCGGAGCAGCAAAGTTAATGGCAATTTTATTCCCTTTTTTCCTACCTACCAATCATCATTTTAGAAATGAATTTACAAAATGTTTTATTGCCCGCGTAATGGTCTGCCACTCGCTGCTGTTTGAACAAAACCGTCGTGTGTTGTTGTTGTTTTGTGTGTGTGTATGTGAGTGAATGAGTGACTTTTTTTTCTCATCGAAATCATCACGACATGCGCTCATCATTTTGTTAATTATTGCACGACGAAAAATATGTTGATGGTGATGCTTAAACTATTCAAATCGACAATTCGTTGCCCCAAACTGTCACGCAAGAGCTTTCGGTTGCTGTCAAAGTGACAACATGGTGCAGGAAAGCCGAGCTCTAAAACCTCCCCGCTTTTGACTGCTCATTAAGAAAAGTGTTTTCCTCGACGCAAGAAACTGGGGTTAGCGGATGAGCGTCTTGCTTTTGATTGACTCTTCACCTTGACTAACGAAGGGTCGTAATCCTGCGTCCTCTCTCTCCACACTTAAGTACAGTGCCAATTCAAACCCAGCACTAAATCTCGAGAGCTTTTATAAGCCCGTCTTAACATCTCGCGAAGCGAATCGCTAAAGACATCACTTTTAACTTTTTTTTTTTTCTTTTTTTTACTTTATCCTAATTTTTTTTCTTAGGGGAACGCTGACTGCGAGTTTTATGATGTATATTGTTTAGTATAAACCCAGTCGTTCGAAGGCAATCTTTTCTGCGCGCGCCTAATTACACGCCACACAGGCCTTGGCTGGCAGGCAATGGCGCCGAAAAAGGCCGCTCGGAATCAAACGGCGGATCAATGCGAGGGGTTGCGGATAATGGAAAGTTAATAGTCGCTCGTATAATTGGTCTCCAAGGAAATAGCCTTATTGCGAGTCTTGGCTTCATACAAGTTGTTGATTGTCATGTTTGCGCTTATCTTTCTTCTCCTCCTGACTTTTTCTTATTATATCTTTAGTGTGTTTTGATGTATAATTCATCGTTCATGTCACTGCTACAGAATTGGAGGCACCCAGCGATCGACGAACGTTTCCCCCTAATCAACAAGTTAACTCCCCTCTTTTTATTCTTCGATCCGATGGCCTTTGTAGTCACCTGTGAATCGATTAATTATTTTTCTCTCTGTTTTGTTGGTACGGTGCAAAGGCGAATCCAATTGTATCGAACAAAAAAATAAAAAATAAAAAGAATGGAGGGAGAAAAAAAGAGGGAAAAAAATTGTGTTTTCCGCTAGGGTTAGTGCCCTTTTACAGGATGTAGCAGGATTGTAGGGGGAGGAGGGCAATTGGAAAACTTCAACCACAATTCATCGGTCCACGAAACGAAGCCTGTTCGCTTCCCACGCTCAACAGACTCCAGTGCGTTTCGATCGGTTTGTGCACTTGACCATCTTTTACTTGTTTTTATTTTTACTTCATCAGAAAGAAAGGAAACGGCGTCGGGTTGTTGTTGAGACCTGTTGCAACGAGAAAGAGAAAACGCTGCGTCGAATGAAGACACGCGTTAAAGCTTCGTCTTTTCTCTCGTTACAATGAGCAAATAACCGAGTCGACGCGAAAAGAAGGCCTAAGAATGTTTTGGCGGATGAAAAGGAAGTTGTTTGAATGGAAATCCATCCATCGACCAAAGGCTGAGACACTTCTTTCCACTATTTTCCTCCCCACCCCCGACCTTTTTTCGAAATTTCCTCGCTTTTCCAAGTCCTGATACTTCGACTTGAAAGAACGTAAACCTTATGTGGTTTTAGATAAAACGAGAATGAATATGATGAATGCGCTTTATGCATGTGCGTAAGATACATGAAAAATTGTAAATTTTATGGTTTAGGAGCAACGAGGGGGCGTATGCTGCAATTTCATTCGTCCTCAAGTTATTCTCATTTCCAAATTGCAAAAGTAAAAAAAAAAAAAAAAAAAAAATATATATTTCATACCATCAACTATTGCAAAAATGAAGAAAACACTTTAGCGTAATAAGTAATGAAACTCTCCATTTGTTTACACTGCTGTTGCGACTCTCCGCTCGCCAGTCAATACATAGCAACGTGGCACGAGCTGAGATTGAGGGTTTTCATACTTGGAGATTATTGAGAGAGGGCCACGAGTCTGCTTTATCAGTGCAGCTTGCCCTTCCTGCTGGAGCTAGTGCGGCAATGCATGGCTCTTAACTTGGAGCGAGGCCAGGGTTTTCCGCCCCCGCACCAGCGCGTAAATCAGGCGTCGCATTTTTTTTTCTTTTCCAAGACCGTGCCGCATAATGATGGCGCTGAGGCGGCACTTTGGCCCTGCAGTCGTTAATTCCACCCGTTTCACTGCCTGCCTTTGCCTGGATGTATGCGCTCACTCGGCTCCAGATTCCTACTCCTGACGGTGCTATTTTTTGGTTCGAGCGCAAAAAGGGAAAGGGGGGAGGGCTGGGTGGGCGCCGGGGGGTGGGGCTAAAGTGTCACCTTGCTCTGTCCGGTGAAAAATCTTCCCGTCGTGCGAGTAGAGGCACCTTGATCATTCAAGTAGGCACATCGATCAGGGCAATCGAAAAACAAAATGTCACGCGCAGTTACGTGCGTGGGCCCGATAGAAGACGAAGAGAGAGGTGGGAGATTACAAACTGAGCACGTTTCGGTGTGAGAAAGACGAGACGGGAGTGAGAGAAAGAGAGAGAGAAAGGTTGGAAACGGCAATGAGTTGTAATTGATGCTCATTCCGGCATCTGGAGATGAGCTTATTACCAGAATAGAGAAGACGGCAATATTTTTCATTTTGGTTCATTGCCCTGTTGGGACGTTTTCGCAGATGATGATGCCACGAACTGTTTGTGTCGGCGAAAAGAAGATTAAGGATGAAAACGGTGAGATTAAGAAACTTGTCTCGTTTTTGTTCAAGGTGAAAACACCAAGAGACTTTGAATGTTTTTATTTAAGAAAAAAATTTTATTATTTCATCGATATTAATTTAATTTAAAAGCTGAGTAAAAATTGAGTAAATAGAAGAGTGAAAAATATTTTGCCGTCTAAATGAATTTTATTCTGTTTGTTCAACAGGTATTCACAGACGGCAACAAAAGAAACGATACGTTGTTGTAACGTTGGTGAGTTTATCTCAAAATCCTACTTTAAATCCTGTTTTTAAAATTTAGAATGTAAATATTGAAACAAAGGAAAATGTCACGTGTTTATATATTAAATGTTAAATGTACCTAGTCTTAACATTGTTACTTAAAAATAACATGCTCATTGTTTTTTCATCCTTTTTTGTTTATAGTGGGAAAAAATGAAATGACATTTTTCCTTGTGCCATTATTTTGACACATAAACATCATGTCATTTCCACCAACAACCAACCAACCACACCCTCTTTTTTTTTCTTTTTTTTTTTAATGCAAGCTATCCAATTAATTGACATTAATATAGATGACAGCAAAGCATTTTTGACTCATAATCCAACAAGTGAGTGCAGTTTTATTGTCTCTTGAAATATCATTCGTAAAAAAAAAGATAATTTACCTCTTCAACTGGCGGTTTATATTTTTCATTTCTTCCACAGTCGAGAAATATTGAAGTCATATCAAATGAGGAAGAAGGCAACCATCAAAGAGCAAGACTAAAGAAAAGTGAGTATCAATTCAATACTCGAAACTGCTTTCCACGTCTCGTACACAACAGTGAAAGGGAGGCTTGGAGAAATTTTCCCTTCCCTTTAGTGGATGCTGCACGTCTCCTCCCATCACTCCACTCTCGCTTGTCATTCATAATAGATAGGATACCACGTGTATAATGCAAACGCATGACGTGCGGAAGTGTCGTCACTAACCAACTGGCGCCTTTTTACCAGGCTACATTAATCCATTTCGTCTAACATTTATCTTTTTTTCTTTCTTTTCTGTCCGAGTGGGCGTTTATTGTGCAGTCGATGGATAAGGTGATGTTTAGGTAGCTTGAGGCGCCATGTGGGGAATGGAAGAATGTTATCAACGAGGGTGCAGGGGTTGCAGAGTCGTGGCGGTGGGGTGGTGGTGGAGGAGGGGTGATGGGTGCCTTGATCGATCAATGGTGCCTTCGACCACTGACGAGATCGATCACATTTATTACTGGACATTGGAGTTTGGACTTGTGAGTTTCTATCATTCTCTTCAATTTTTTTTCTCTCTCCTTCTGCCCATAATGAATATTGAATGAGTATTTTGCCACTTACATTGGGTGGGCTCAGAAATAATACATGTTCAAGCAAGTTACGTAATGGATATATGGCAACAGGTGAACGTGGAAGAGATATCGATTTTTTTCGTGTATGATAAACAAGTTTAAAAAAAATAAGCAAGTTATTTTGTGTTTGTTTAGTCTAAACAGGAGTTTACCTGATGAGCGGTTTAATACGCAACTGTAATGGCATATATACATTTTTGATACATTATCGATCATTTTTGTAAAAGTAAATACATCTTTTCGAGAATTGATATAAAATTTTGATAAATAAAATTTTTTTTTCCTTGTCAAGAGTCGATAGGAAGTTAAAAGCGGCGCCTTCGTCCATCGAAGCACAGTCCCTTTAGGGGCCACCTGTACTTGTATATCTCGAGGGATCACTTTGAAAAACCATGAAAAAAAGTAAAAAGTAGCTACGATGCTGCGGTTTGAGGTAAATAAAGGTGAGATAAAATAAGATTTTGAAACGAAAGTAATAATAAAAGAAACCGTGCTGGTGTGTGCGTGTATTTGTAATGTGTTTCGTGTAACGACACGCCTATGGTGCCTAGTGGCAGATTGATTGAGGCAGTCGAGAGTAAAAGCAAAATGCGGGTGCAATTTCAATTTGGTTTCATTCGAATTTCACCATAACCCCTTCGCCCTTGTTAATTCAGTTGAGTAGAAGCCTAAATTCGCCACTTTAGATTTGTTTCTTTATTTTTATTGTTATTTCTTTTTGTTTTTATTACTTCGGAAAAGGGCGAAAATAACATTGTCTTTTACGAGCTTGTTCGACTCGTTTTCCAATACGAAACTCTTCTTGGCTGTGAGGGAAGATGGGGGAAGGAGGGGGGATAAGAAAAGCTAAGAAAGGATTATTCCAATTTGCTTTTGTTTCTTTACCGTTTATAAAAATTGCTATATAATTGACGATATAAAAATTCTTTCATTTATTTTTTTCCCCTCGTTTCCATAGCGACCTCGACGCCAATATTTTATTTTTTTCACACTTCCTTCTGTTTTAAAGCTTGACCGAATCATGTGGAATTGGAAATTCGGACTGCGGGCTCTTCAAGACCGTTCGAGCGTGCGGAAGGAGGGGAGACGAGAAAGGGACCCACTACCCCACATGTCACGTGATGTTAGCAACTACTCATTTGCAGCAGATTGGGGTAAGTAAATTACATTATGTATTATTTTTTTTTCCTTTTTCCTTTTTCCTCTCCTTAATGCATTCGTCGTTTTCATCATGACGCGTGTTTAGTCGTGGTAGCGCCACTGCTTCGTGACACCCACGCAGGAGGGCGTGTCATAGTCTCGTCTGCAAGTGGTCATCACGCACACCTGTTGCAGCAGTCTCTGTATATATTTGATTGCTCTTCCCCTTGCATGACCTCGCCTTCCATTCCTTTCTTCTCAACATGGCGGCAGAGTATCGTGTGAAGTAAAGTTGAGCCTTTCATGCTATTGACTGTTATGGCATAAATCAAGCGCACATTGTGCAAATGTGGCTACATATTTCATATGGCTCTTGCTTTAATGGCGACGGGGGGATTGGGGGGGGGGGGTGTGGGGGAATACTCGCGCCATTTGCTCCAGTCCCCTGGTGAATTCGCTCAGTACTTCGATATAAACATTCACTGCGAGTTTTATCTCCCGTCACCAGATGGCGATCGCGGAATAGAACATTTAAATCTACGTGCTATATTACAGTCTCCCCACTCTCCTGCACTCTACTTCCCCCCACAACACCCCCACACCTTTTTTCTCATGACCTTTGTAATATTGATGAGTTGTGTGTAATATGTATAAGCAGTCGCAACCATTACGAAGCCGAGGTAGAAAAGTGAGCGACTAATAAACCGGAAACACATTGAACGCCACCTCTTCCGGTTCGATATTAGAAAGCACAAAACGTTCGATGCGTGCTTCTTCGACGTGCGATAAACGTCCAATTGAATTTCTCCCACTTTGAAACCTTTGCTCTTTTCAATTTGTTTTCCCTTTTACCTTGTACAAGTGGATTTTTAGTTTAAGGTCGCGACCCATTTTTTTTCCCACCTTCTCTTGTCTGGTCGTTTATTGTTATTTATTTGGGATTCTCGCGCCATATCCTAATCTTTATTTATTCTCACTTCCGACATAGCACTCTTGTTGTGTCAAATATTTCTCGGTAAACACAAGGTGTGTTTGCTCTGCCATTTGAGTTGGAGTGGCAATCTGCGTGTGTGCGTTTGTCAATAAATGTGTCGCGTGCTCATCAGCCTACGGGCCAATTATATTTCTCGTGCCGAGACCTCATTTTGAGTCAGATCTCCCTTCCTACAACCTCCCCACCTCTCCCTTTTCCTGCACTGATTTCTCTGTTGTCGGCTGTTGCTTTATGACTGTGGGCATTCCGTCATTGTCTTTCAGGATGTCATTTTATGACTGATAATTTTTTTTTTATCAAATTCTTTGTACGTAATACAATCGATAACAGAGGACGATTTAGGTCGACCTAATTAAAGAAGAAAAAAAATCAATGATTCGCGACCGTCTGCCATTTTTTAAATATTTTTTTTTCTTTCTTTTTCTTTTTGATTACGGCAACGTTATAGATTTTCAAGCGAAGGTTTATTGAAAATTATGCATTAAATTCCTGTGTACTTTAGCACTGAAATGTTTTTCAAAGTTATGATTATTGTGAAGCGCCACCTGCTAGCAATGCGTTTCTCGTTCACTTGTCAATTACAGGGATCAGGTGTTGGCAAATAGAAATTGTTCGTTTCTTGGTCTAACGCCATCTGCCGTCATCTGCTTTCCCTAGCCAATTTTACACACATTTCAACTTCTCTATGTTCTTATTTTTTTTTTGCAAACTGCATTTTATCTCCCACAAGAAAAGACGCAATTACATGCATAAGTCGAGTCTTTTTCATACATGTATCTACGTACAGTTTCTATCCTTTTTCTCTCCCCCTTATTATTTTCCGAGATTGAGATAGTGTCATAAGATTTTCTATGGGATGCTGATGACAAGTGTGTGAATCTCCCTGGTTCTGGTGGCAATTTCCGCAATCTTCTTTTCCCCCGTTGCACCATTCAAATCCAAAAGAATAATATTCAGACGCTTCGTTTCCTCCACATGCTGACTTTTCTTATTATTTTTATTGTCATTACAATTGCCAATTTTTTGCACTCACTCAAAACCCGAAATATATTTTCCCTTAAACTTTTAGTCGATAATAATAAAAATCCAAAATATAATATTTCTTTACAAAAAATAAAAGATCCTCTCTCTACCTCCAATTCTTTCTTCTTTTTTGCTTACTGCAAAAATTCCCAACTCATTACATTTGGCATTATAGCACTATAAATTGAAGCTCAACACAAGATTGCCATCAGTTAATGCATTCATAAAAAATTTATGTTCCGACTTGAGTACTCTAAATTGCCACCCCAACAACTCGCCCCTCGTTCAAATATTACCTCCACCCTGCCATTTTTTGCCTTATTCAACATACGGTACCTTAAATTCAGACTGACACGTGGTGCTCGTTAATTGGATATGCTGATTGCGAGCCCTCAAGGAATCTTCCGTGCAAGGGCCATGCACATTTGCTCTCTTTTATTCGCTTCTTTGATTTTGTTTGTTCAACGCGTTCGTGGGCGGATGCCAAAACTGCCACCTTTTGCATTTCTGCGCTTCCTTCAGCTGTTGACTATTTTTTTAATCGTCACTTCTTATGCCATTGTGTTTGGTTGCAGGGTGTTTGCATCTGAATTGCTAATCGCCTTAAAGATGACTCTTTTTTTAATTCGCGCATTCTCTTTTTTTTTTTTTTTTAAACACTTTTCTTTCTTTATTCTTCTCTTAGAAATCTTAATCTCTCTTTGTGCCGTAAAGACGGGTGATTAAGGGTAGGTCGAATATGCAATTTGGGATGTTTCTGTGGCCATTTTAGATGGCACCTGTGTGGTTTTTTTAAGGGAACCTCGTCGGCCATATTTTATTTAACTGCATGTAGAAAATAGCTTTTGCCACATAAAAGTCTGCTCGAAATGAATATTGGATCACGTATGCTTTAGTGCACTATCGCAACCTGTAGCTATGTTGCACACCTGTTGGGGCTAAAAGAAAATTGGCTAAAATTTAATCAAAAAACATCTAGGAGAATATGTAATAAAAAAATAAAAAAATATTGAAGTAAATGGAAAAATTAAGTTTGCACAAAACCGAAACTCTCTTTTTTCCTTTTTTATTTCCCACTCGTCTTAGGCAGTGGAAATTTTTTATGTAAATTAATTTTTTTTCATCTCCGCATCCCCTCGCTCACTGTTTCTCATTCTCAGCTAATTTCTGATTCTTCTTCTTTCAAATTAAGTCACCCATCGTCGCAGTGGGTGCAGTAATCAACGACTCGCATCTCTCGCGAACCAAAACAAAAAGGTTGAGTTTTAATTCTGCCTTTTTCTTCCTTTAACCCCCCGCCACTCCTTTTTTCACTCTAGTTTCTGATTCTTCGCTTCTTTTCTTAATTTAACAAGCACTACCTCTCAGCTGATGATCAGACGCTAGAAAAGAAATTAAAACTGGCTTTTAAAAGGGAACTCGAGGGAAGAGGAGCAAAAGCGAAAACACGCACACACTGCCTTTCTCTGATGGGTTTTGTCTCTCAATTTGAACAAAAGTCGCAAGCTGTGCAATATGAAATGCCACAGCAGCCAATCAGTCCACGTTTTTAATATTAAAATTTTTCTTGCCCTTTTTTTTTAACCTTTGATGCAACTGGGAAAGAAAAAGAAAAGCTTATTAAAGTAGAATTTAATTTAATTCCGTTAAGAAGTAAATTCTATTAGTACCATTATTATTTTTATTCTTGTAATGGTTTTCTTGTGTTTCTACCGCTTAAAGTTGGCATAATTAATAAATACGAAATGAATTTTTCAAAAGAAAAAATTACCTATTTTGATTGCTAACTTTAACATATCCCCTCTTTGCACACGTCGCGTTCGTTGTTTTGTCACTGACGGAATTTACGAGCCACACAAGTCTCTTTTCCTCCATATTCTCAATAATACCGCGGCTATATTTACCATTCATGTTGGAGTATGCAATTTAATATTTTCCCGTGCTGAATCGTGACGTCACACATTCCCTTGCTACTGTGACCTTTCGGCCGAGAGAGTTGAGTGTTATAATGAGGGTGTGCTTTGCAATTTGGCACCCGTGTATAGATATTGAAAAGCTGAGCAACTCGCACGCAGGTCTATCGAATGTACGAGACGAGAAAGGGAGAGATTTAGAGCAGTAGCAATGAAACTTATACTCTCACTCTCTCTCTCTCTCGCCGTTTCTCTTCTCGCTCCTCGCCCTCTTCCTTCTCTCCGAAATGAAATTCCTCCTTCCATGCAAACGCTGAATGATACACGCTTCGGCGTAATGACGAGCCCTGGTTCGTCGTGGCCCCCGCGAGGCAGAGCAAAATACCATAAGACTAAAGAAACGTTTGTACTTCATCCTTTGCTCATTTAAACAGCAAAGAGTTTATATTACCTTTTAGAATTTTATATGTCAACTTTTAGAACGAGACGAACCACAAAAGGGAGGAAAAAAGGGGAAAAAACCGTGTGGCATTTGCATATTTTTATTTTCTAACCCTTCCCTGGAGCCAATTCCTTGCACGAATTTGACGTATGGTGCGCATGCTCGAGCTGCGCTTACCTTCTTACAAGGCTCTTATTTTTATGGAATTTAAATGTCAGATTTATGCACAAGTGGCACCATTGCATGGCCACAGGAAGGCTGTTGCGGGCGCACTGGAAGACGCTGTTCGAAATGCAAACAAAAATGTGTCCAATTTTCGCACGTGAGCATATATTTCCATTAAAGTTGCTGCGACCGATTCGCATGAAAATGCATTTTGAGTTTGCGTTGCATATCGCACCTTGATGCTGTCTTTTCGGCTGTTTATCTATCCCATGCCTGCTCCTCCATGCATGTCAATTGGGCGTGGCGCACGTGATTCGACTGTACCTGGCAATGCTAGCTTCGAGTTAGGATCAGGCTTCGCTATTGCCCGTATAAATGCGGCGAGAGGAGCTACGTGCAAAGGTATTAGACGGCCCAATATTTCTCGAGGCTCGGCCGGGAGAAAGAAGAGATGAAGAAAAGAGAGTGAGAGGGAGAGACGGGTGGTTTCCTTAATATGCTTTTGATGAGGACCCATAATCTGCTTGAAGAAGTAAAGGCCTTCGCTCTCTGATTAGCAACTTAAGTTTGCAGCTCATGAAAGGTGTATTAGTCGATCCTCAAGTATCATCAATTGGGGTTGATGAAACTCGACACGCCGCCAGGTGGTCAGAAATTTGCGTACGGGGTTAATGCAGTTTTTACCATAAAAGTTTTTTGAATGTTTTTTTTAATGTTGAGGTTAAAAAACAGTAGTGTAAATATAATGGTCTCAGGTGTTTGTTGTGCTGCATGTTGCATGTAAAGTTAGACTTGAATATTCGGCAGTTGCAGCCAACACCAACAAATGCTCGTTCACTTTGCGGTTTGGGAAAGCGAAGCTGTAGTCATTTAATTCCATTATTAATAACTTTGCACACGTGAACTGCTCGCTCGCTGCCTCTCTCTTTCTCTTTCTCTCTCTCTCTCTCTCTCTCTCTCTGTACTGTGGTCGCCCTCTTGGCCTCTTTTGCCCGCTCGGAGTGAAGCAAAAGGTGGGCGGGCGATGGAAAACGTTGCGGCGCATGCGTAGCAATCCTCGTCTCTGCTGCATCATTTGGCATGGCTCCAAGTTGGCCTGCAGTTGTTGGCTGATGGCAGTCAAGCAAAATGGAGGCTGATGGGTGGAAAACATAAAAAAGTGCTAAACGCTTCCAGCTATTCTCCGGGGATTTGTTTATTATGTATTTCGGTTTTTCCCTACTTCTTCACCCTTCTTTTCTTTTTCAGCCTTTTTCGTTAGAGGTGGACGAGAATGGGCTATAAGACTGCACAAACGCCTGATGGCGCCAGTTTCCCTCCAATAGCTTTGAACAGGTACATGGGGGCGATAGAAATGGCGCCCCTCTACGCCTCACTTAACCGTTGGAGATTTGCCCGAGAGCCTCCAGCTCGAGGCGTCACTGAGGCTGGGTCCACGATTTCACTTTGAGCTCGAGCATGAATTCAACCTGCCCTTCCTTCCTTCCATTCAATAATTTTCAAAAGCAACCCCCGAGATTGCTGGTGGGCTCGCCTGCGCAACAACTTATTTTTTTCCACTGAATTTTATTCGGATCAAGTCAGAGAAAAAAAATATAAAAATAAAATAAAAATAAAAATGAGAAAAAATTGGCATATTTCCCATTCGTTTTGCGTCGCAGACGCCTTCCGATTATTGTAGCGGTCGACGCTTGCGCACTAATGGCGCGCGTGGTAGCCCTTTATGTTCTTCTTGGCCACATCGCAGCCAATGCGTGTGTCCTCAAGGGGAGCTTAGTGTCCCTTATCGAAGTAAAACATGTGGACAGCAACGGGTCAATTTCCTCGTAAGCGCATGCGCACATGTGATTTGATCATTTCTCATCTGTGTATTTCGGTGAAGGGGGCTTTTGCAATGGGTTTCTGGTGAGGGGGATCAAGCAAGACGAGTGTCGGTCGAAATTGTCGACTTTTTGAGCTGTCCTTTCCGAGCAAGTTATCGATTTTGCTTTTACGATCTGAAAATGAAATGTCTAGAAATTGGTGGTTTCAATTTTGACTTTTTGCTTTTTTAATTATTCTAATGGAGTTACAATGAAAGCGCTAAATGAAGCAGCACGTGGCTATAAAATGGATTTTTCATTTATATATATGTGATAACGTCATCATCTTTTTTCAGACACTAAAAAAAGATTGACGTGATAATAAAGACACTGGCAACAAATACCGAGCCATCATAAAAATTGACGTTTTTTTCGTTGCTTAGTTTGGTTGGTTGGTTGGTTGGTTAGTAAAATGCGTGCGATGGGCAGATCTGATGCCCTAATGGCCGATTTTTGTCGTAGAAACAGATTTAGTTTTTTATTTCCTCGTGTCACCTTTATTTCCTCGTACACACATAATGGTATTATTGACGTGATTATAATTGAGCAAAGGGTTTCAGGAAACTCGATTGCGGTTGCTAATGAGATTTCTTCGCGAGTAATTTATAATTCGCGTTTAATTCGAAGCAACAAAATTTGCTTCGACGACTCTATTCTCCATCATCTCGCGTTTTTTTTTTCTTCTCTTCTCTTCTTTTATCTTAACTCTCTTTTTCTCCTCATGACGTGTGATTTGTCCTCAGAATTGAACCTTTCTCTAACAAACGCTCGAATTACACGGTGTCAAGGCTTGGAAAGCGCACATTTAGACCAATTAATGGCGCGAGTCTCTCTTTGATATGATTACCCGTCTTTTCTCGCTTCGCCATCCAAAGACGGGCAAAGGGGAAGAAAAAATATAAAACACCAGTTCGGGCAAACTGAAAGTGAGGCGTCTTGCCATAAATATTCCCTTTTCAGTGCACGAGCGCATGCACAATCACATCGCCCAACTTGGCTCTCTGCCCGACATCCTCGCCCCGTAATGACATGTTGGCGTTTTCATACGCGTTCGCTCTGCCCACCGACTCGTTTTGCACCTGCGGCGCTCGACCTTTATTGTGTCCACTCTCCACTCCTCTTTTCACGAGCAAAATAAAAAAAAATATTTTCTAAATTTATAAATAATAAGCCTCTTGCGTTTTGCTTTGGTGTTTTCAAATGAAATTTACGTTAAATGCATTTGGGAATAAGCCAAGATCAATTCTCGCAGACACGAGGAAGAAAATGCAGTAATTGATAATAATCTGTCAGATATTTTTGAATATCGATAAGAAGGAAGTTAGTGATACTTTTTTAGACTCAGGTGTTGCGTTCCTGTTCGATTCCGTGCCCTTATTTTGATGTACAGGTGTGTCAGCCCACCTGCCCATAATTAAAACGCAATCACGCCCTCGATCCAATAATATTTGCCGTTTCCTGCCAACGCGGCCTTATCATGGCTTCTCCTACTTCCGATTTTTTTTATATATTTATACGTGTTTTTTTGCTTCTTTAACGATGTGCGTCTAGGGAATCGCATTGGCCATTGTCTTCGATGATAAATGGTGTGTATTGATGACTCTGCCCTTTTTCTTTCTTTCCTTTGCTTCAATGACGTGGCAACGGGGATTTCTCTGCTAATTTTGCCCCTCGTTTTATTTATGCCTTCACCATAAAAAAGTTTGCCGCGTTATTGAATGCCAAGACCCTCTTTTTCTCATTTACCCCTCCCTAGACGAAGGCACTAACTCTCATTTTTCTAACTACCGACTTTAGGATGGCGATTTTTGCATGAATCACTGATAAAAAAAAAAAAAAAAAAAAAATCGTTTGGAGGGGACAAAGTGTTGTAAACCTTGAAAGGTAAAATGAAAAAGCCACAAATTCGGTTTTGGTCCATTCCCCATAGTGAGTGTAAAAGTCGAGATTGCCAGCAGTCAATTTGGCCGCTTTGTGAGTGTCATAAAGACGATCAATCATTGGTTATTCGTCGCAGCTGAACGCCATTTTCTTAGCTGTCGCAGTCGGTCTTTAAAACGAGGGTTGAGTTTTATACGAGGCGTAGCGCCGCGCCGACGTGTGCGAATAATGGCCGTCGGCTCCTGTTTTTATTTAGTCGTGAAGGTGACAGAAGTATAATTTATTCTTGTACTGGCCGCTAATTTCCCTCTCGCAGTTTGCCGACGCCTGTTATTGTCACTTAGATCTCGATAAAAGAGCAGGCCCATAAAAGCAACCTCAAACATGCCAATGGTGCCTCATCAAAAGTGTTGACTTAAAAGTGCATTTCGTTGGTTGCGCGTCACTGCAGGCGTCGTTGGTTGTTTCGCATCCTCAAACGAATTGTTCAATCGAATTTGCATTTCTTTGATTCAATTCTCGCACTTTTATCTCGTTCTTGGGCAATTAACTAAGATTGAATTAAAGCCGAAGCACAACATGTTGACGCGTGTTTTCGTCTTGCCAAAAGTTTGCCGCGGTGTAACAAAGTTTTTCCAAGTCATCTCTGTTTAGTTTTCCCATGTGGCGAGGGCCACGTTGAATGTTGATGAGCATCACGAGAGAAACTGAAGCCCTTGATGATGTAATAGTTTCGCGAGTGAGTGAGCGAGGGCTGCAACCCGTTATGTGATAAGCGCCAGCGCCCAGAAATGATTTACACTCAATTTGCATTTATCGATGGCCCTGCATACCGAGCTGCTGTTGCTGCGCCTAAGATTCAAAGGCGGAAAAGAGAGACGACGACGTTGCCCAAAACGACAGAGGTTGTTATTGGGGAGACAGAGAAGAGAGAGAGCGAGAGAGAGAGAGAGAGAAAAAATAAAGAAAAAAGAAAAAATTGCATTCAAACACGTTTTGATCACGTCGTACGTCTTGTCATGGAAACGAAATGTTGCCAAATCTAATTTTTTTTTTTTTTTTTTTTTTTTTAGCTTTCCTTTCTTTGGCAATTTTTAAAGTGCGATGTTTATTTAAGCTATAAATTTCGACGCTGTTTATAATTTCAAATTTTAATTAAGAATACAATATGATGAGAAATCCTGATAAACGTGTAATTCAAGGAGATGACGCCAATTTATTCTAATATTTCGCAGAGGAAAGGAAATAATGTGAAATTGGAGTTGTAAACATAAAAACAGTAATTACGCATTTGTTTCATCATTAGCATTAAAATAAGCGCCAGATTTGTGTGTCAGGTCATGGGTTTTCCTATTATAATCCAAGCTCGTAAATCATGAACTCGCGCTGACGTCACCCAGCAAAAGTGAACTAAGTCGTTTTTTGCTCGTGTTTAGTCGTCATAATTTTAATTCAACAGTTTACAAGTGAATTATTCGATTGATTTTCTCTTGCAGATCCCTGTTGCTCGAGGAAACATGTGTAGGCCTGATGAACCGATTTTCACTCTGGATGGATGATGGACTTAGAAGAGAAGGCGTTTAGGCCTAAGTCGCATGAATAATGGATGCAATCGAGAAGAGGGCGCTCTCGCTCTCGTCCGTATGTGAGCTTTGGCTGCGAGTGCCAGCCGTATACTTGATCGCCGCGCGCCCCTTATCACTCCGAAGGGGTGGTGGGAGGGAAGGGAGGTTGCTGGCGTTGCAGATAAGCCCCTACCCATCCTCCTTTCCCCACTTTCCACCGCCCGCTGCACACCAAGAGACACGATGAAACATGTCGATAAAGTTGTAAATATCTCGCCCTCGCGACACCTTTTGCCGTCCCACACGATATGGCGCGCGTTCACGTGCAGCTTTCTCGTTCGGCCCCGCCCCCACTTGATGGCAGAGAAGGGGCCTGGATTGATTCCAATCTAACTTTGACTTCTTTACGTCATCCATCAATGTCGGATTTCTTTTCCCGTACGCGAGTGTAAGACACGAAAAATGGAGAGAAAAAAAATTTGCTAGGAAAAAATTTCGACCTCTAAGACGCGTTGCTTCAAGACCTCCATTAAAACAAGGTTAGAGATGAAGTGACCTCGTGGTCGGATTAATGCCTCGGCGTTTCCGATATTTTTTCTCTTTATACTGCTTCATCTTTAATATTACTGGCATCGCGAACGGGGAAAAAATCAACCAGTGTTTTTCTAGCGATGAAACGTCGACTAATGTCGTCGAAATTAATTCTCGAAGCTTGGAATTTTTTAAAATGTGTATTAACATGAATTTCGTTGAACAGCATTTTCGCGAATAGTTCCCGGGAGAATTTCTAAAGTTAAAAATGCCCGTAAATTATTATTTTCAGAATAACTTATAAGTTAGAAACATTTTTTTAAATGTAAATAGATTCCGTTGGTTCGGCTTGACTGCAATACGTTCTTGTTGAATGGGCGATTTGCGGATCAGGTCGAAGGATTCAATTTTGAATCTCAAGTTGGACAGTAGCCGAGTTGCCACATTCTCCTCAAAAATCTATCCAGCGGGAAGCACGCACAGTTTTACGACTGCGAATAAAGTGCAGATGTACGGGTTCAATTGTCCTTGACATTTTTTTTTATACACATAATGTGCGAGAGGGAGAATTGAATAATTTTTTTCCCCTCCCAAGCCCCAATCGAAAAGCGGTTTAAAGATGCAACAGCCGAAATGCTGCGCGCTCTTTATTCTTGTCATTTGGCCCCCGACCATCAATTTGCAAAATGAACGACAGCCATGGACCGAGATAAGACGTATATGCGCCCGACCAGAATAAAACGGTTATTTTAAACCCGAGACGCTGCAACCGGAAGTTGGCTGTCTATTAAACTTTGGCAACGGTGCGTCATTAGCGGTCGGGCATTTTATTTTACATTGATTTACGACTCTTTGCAAGTTAAAAGGCCGATAACAAGAGACAAGTGCGCATAATCCAATGATGAAACGCGGTCGTGGCAGACAAAAGGGAGACAGACGCTGCTGGGAGTTTTACGAACGGGTTGCATAGCTCACTGACCTCATTGCTATTGAAACGATCTCACACCTAACGCTTGAATTTCACTCGACATCACCGTTCGATGCATTTGCGCGCTCGACGTTCGTCCGTCCGTCCGTCAGATTCGTTCGAAAGGGGAGTCGGGAGTCCCTTCCCTTCTCGGGGGATTTTGTCGTAATAATCATCAAACGTGGGCATTTGGCGCTCGTCTCGCCCAGCCAATTGTACCGCATCTCTTTGTCGCATGCTAATGGATGGCAACGCGGCCAGCGAGTTCGTGCTCGTTCATCGATCACGAGCTTACTATTTCAAAACGCTAAAACCATGCCAAAATCAAGAAATGATGAACCGCATTCACGTAGCAAACCATGCAATCGAATTTTAGTTAAAGTAAATTAGTCAAAAATTGACAGTGACAGAATTATTTACTCGCACTTTCTGTTTTCGCATGTAAATTGATAATGAACTTCGCTTTGTTTATTATTCTTTCGAATTCGAACGTGGTAGTGTAAATTCAAAAGGCGTGCAAATCAGTTGCATTTTATATGTTAAAAGCATGTTTATTAGGGACTTGTGTTGCTTGGTTGTTTTTTTTTTGTCTCTTTTCCCTCTCTTCTCTTCTCTGACGATGAAGATGATGAGTTTGTCGGGATTGGTTTCCCAGCGAGACACGCGAAGTGCAGGCGGAGTCTCAATTCCCGTGAAATTGACTGCATAATGCCGTTTGTGCTTTTTGTACGTGCACTGCTCGACTTTCTTCGTTGTCATGGGCAACGAGGAGACAAGATTTTCACTTAACATGATCTGCATTCAACAGATGGTGCAGCTGCCGCACAGGTGACTCGTTTCCCGCCCTCGTATACAGGATTATTTTCATCACATACTTTAAAACTAAGCAAATACAAACAAAAAAAATGCCATTTTTGTTTTAGTTGTAGTTGAAATGTTGCTTTTATTGTCAGTTGGCATTTAGAGGTGATCAATATTTGATTGGAATTTGTTTATAAATTTTGCAGGAAGAATACATTTTACTCGCGAGGTCTGAAACCTGACACACGTGCGGCCACGAATGACAAGTTGAGCTGTAGGATCTTGGGCGTAATTCTCGCCAATGCTTCTGGAGCCAGCTGATGATTGCCGGAGTCGTCGCGATGCGATGCACGCGCTGCCCGTTTTGGCAGACGATCCGTTTTCGTGAAATTTTCATTAGGAACCTGTGACAAGACGCGTTTTGACTCGTTGCCAACCTAAGAAAGTGGCAGAGAGCGCCGAGACAACCGGCGAAAGATAGAAAGGAAAAGTAGAAAGAGCGAGAGGAGAGGAAAAGAGAAGAGAAGAGAAGAGATCTGCTCTACTCTGCTCTGCTCGCGAATTTTGTTTGCATTTATTTGAATAGAAGGATCAAGTTATCGAATACAAGCGGGCTGAATTCCAAATTTCTTGTTGTCGTATATTTTAATTGAAAATGCAAATTCTCAAATCCGGAATGCCTTTTACTAACAGTCACATGCGCGGCTAATGACGCATCAATTTACAATTCAAACCTAATAGCGTGAATTTATTAATGAAAAACATTTTGCGTGGAAAAATGATTAAATAAAATCAGTCAAATTTCATTTGCAAATAACGTTTTAGTCATTTATTTATTTATTTATTCCAGTTTTTGACTGCAAACTAAAACCGCAGTATTACTAGTTGACGTGCGAATTAATTCTTTAATGCTCTTCTCTGTCTTGAGAGTTTTCTAACGTTATTTCACCGACTCAGCGACTTCCCGTTCATTTCCATCTGGATGCAGCGAAATGCGGCAATTCCGAAATGAATTCCTAATCAAGTACCCACTCACATCAACCTACATGTCGATTAACTCTTTCCTAACAGGTTGTTTTCGAGATTCACATTCACACATACTCTACTCGCTGCCTGCATCTTTCGGAAGGTTCAAAGATACGTAATACGTTACGCAACTGAGCTTGAGCAGTTTGATTTGATTGTTCACTTTATTTAAAACAAAAGTAGCAGAAGAAGTACCGTATTTTACAGGTGAGTTCAAATAATAAATTTAATAACAGCCAATTGAATAATTAGATTGAATTATATTAGAATCTTTAATATTTACTTGGACTGATGCACTGTAGTACCTAACACGTTAGTTGGTACTGTAATTAAAATTAATCATGTAACTGAGAATTTTCGGATGCCAATGGATTTCAAATTTATAATTGAATTAGTCGATTTCATTGTGAGTTTTAATATTATATTTCAGATAAATTTTATTCATACCATTTTGAATCGCAATGAGTACTATATTTTGTTAATCATAATTTCTTATGTCTTCAAGAATCAAAGATGAAGATAAGAAAAGATATTTTTTTTAACAAAGAAATTTTTGGAACGCACTCTGGCTGTTAAGAATAAATGTATGAACTTTCGCTATAACTTTCATAATCCATACCATTGTACGATGTAGTTGAAGTACAATACCAATACCAATATGACATAACTTTGTACATCAGTCACATCGTGGCAGCACTGCACAAACAACGTTTGGCTGTAAGTTGCTTTCGAGGGGAATACGTGATGGTTTATCCACTAGATTATCATATAAGCAGAGTGAAGTCGTATATCTCATAAAATCTAGAAAATTAGATAAAAATAAGGAAATTTAAGAAAGCTCAAAATGTGTACATTTTACTATTCAATATTGTAGTACTGGTTCAAGTTTTATTTAACAGATGGCGCCACGTATTTAACAAAGAAGGGCCAAACCGAACAGTTGTCTAGACGCCTGAACGAATCGGTAGGGCCAATTTTTGAACTTCCTCAAATCTCAATTTTTGCTCACATCTACTAATCTATCAGAGCTGGACCTATGCATGCGATATCTTTTAAACTCCTTGCACCAAGAACT